>BMAO01000832.1:0-228507 GCA_019973975.1 Trichonephila clavata
TTGTAACGTCCGGACAAATTTAATGCTTTATGTAATACGCTTTTACTAGTTGTGGTAAGACAATTGCACTAGTAAGACAATTGCATATGTAGTACGCATTTACTAGTAAGACAATTGCACATTTTAATCTAATATTTCTTAATGCATTTTAAGAGAAATTGCAACAAAAAAATCACTGATTAACAAATAAGATTTGGAATTCAATGTAAATTTACAACTCATAGATTGTTAATATGAGTTTAAAAAATTTAAATTATACAGCTTGACTAAATCATCTAAACAGGAATACTCTTTCAAAATTCTTGTTCCAAGCCATGTCAAATTCGTATGTAGTAGATAATTATCTGCAGAGTGAAGTGCTAGTTCAAGCAACAAAAAAGTCAAAATAATCTTACAATAATTTCTTTAAATGTTATTTTCTTTTTCAAAGATAAATTATAAATTATTTTAAATGTTTAGAAAGATAACCTTTTAGCATTAAGCAACTCAATGCAATTGTTTAGTATTTGTAAAGTTGCTTGCCCTTTGGTTTTTTAAAATCTAATTGGAAGTATTGCCAGAGTTTTATTGTATATTTAATAAGTTCTACTGTATCAATATGATGCAAAAACTAACGTACTCTTACAATTTGTGGTGGAAATAAATGTGGTTTATTTTTATATTACATGTATGAAAAAATTATACTAACATAAAGAAAGAACAAGTTTTCATTATTAAAGGCATGCTTGGACTGTTTCAGAATTTGCACTTATTTTTGAATATCCCATTAGTCTTAAATCTGAACAATGCATTTGATCATGTTCCCTTGAGAAGACTTGTGAAAGCCTTTTAAGAAATAGGTAACGCTATGTAATTGTTTATTGTTTGCAAAATTGTTTGTATTTGGTTTTTCATCAAATCTGATTAGAAATATTGCCAGTTTTATTGCATGTTTAATAAGAGCTTTTGCAGAAATATATTTCAAATAATAATGCTTTATAACAATTTGTTGGGGAAGATTCGGATTTTTCTATACTACATACATAAACAAATCATACTATCATTGAAAAATATGAAACTTTTTTCCATCTTTTATCGGCTTCCTTGGACTATTGTAGATTTTACTTTTATTTATTGTAACATTCCAACAGCCTTAAATTTTCACAAAGCAGTTTGCTCATGTTCCCTTGAGCAGACTTGAATGACTGTTTTAGAAGCATTGAGAATTTAGACCGGAAATAAAAGATAGAACTTTCAATTTAGTCTCGTTTACGCTAAATGTCTGTTTTACGGCATCTAATTTGAAACTAAAATCGATAGCCACTTTTCTTTCCAAACAATCGATAATCCTAAATCAGTTTGTAGAAATAATTTTGGATATAGTAAGAGTAGTAACTTTTTTTTACAGTAAAAAAATTTTATTCTTTCCAGAGGAATGCGGTGTTAGTAGATAGTATAAAACACTTTTTGGCCATTGATTTTGAAGGTTTTTCATTTAACTTTTGTTTTATTTTAATGTAACGTCAAAAGTTTTTATGCTAATTTATATTTACATATTACAAGTATTTTACTTGCTTTATTGCAGGATTTAACTTTTCATGCATTTCACATTTAATTAACTACCAACAGCTCATAAAATTTCAGGTTTATTCAGCACCTCTCAAACTTTCACTATTTGCGACCCAATATTCAATCATAATTTTCATCGCGCCCCTCTACCTACAATAACAATCTATTGAATTCAGTAATTTACATTGACGCTAAAGCTACAACCCAACTTTAACCTTTTACTTGCCACCTACGTATATAAACGTCTCGCTCAACTAAAGCGATAGTTTCTCCGGACGTATATATACGTCTTTCGAAGTATGATTGTTTCTGTGCACTGTTATACATAAAATTATACCGAAGCAATGAAATGCAGGAAAAAGACCTTGGCAGCGTTCAGAAGATTTGCTTATTTATTCCTTTTTCTTCCTCCTCCTCACAATATATAACATAAGCGTGCCCACGGGGAAAACGGTGGCATCGGGAGCGAATCAAGTAATTTTTAATCGGCAGTTAATGGATTAATTTTAAACCGTACAAATTATCTATATAAATATTAATTTTGGAATATAATTTTTATAAGACTAGCCCATGGTGTCACTTGCAGTTATTTAACTTGATCTTAATTTAGTGTCGTTTAATTAATTATAAACATATTGCGTAATACATTATATTTATAAGTATATTAATATAAATGTAAATGTGTATTTTATTTTTTAGTATCTCAGAATGTATTTTGTTAACTTAGCTTCCATAAATTAATAATTTTCTTAAATAATCTTTTGTTTTAGATTTTTCAATATGCTAGCGTCTCCCTCGTAGAATATCATGCCCTTTTAGGGGCGCACCCCACAGCTTGAGAAACACTAGATTAATTACATAAAAACTCATTTTTTCTTAAGAGTCACCATTTTGAAGATACAACGAGTAAGACGGTGCATCTAAATGGGTTATACTATTTATTGTTAATAACTTTTATTAATTAATTTTTAGTTAATTACATAAAAAAATTAGTTATCTGCTTAAGAATTTTTATAAATAAATTTATTTTTTATTTCTTGAAAATTTACTTCTTATTTCTTCAAAATGTATTTTAAATTACTACGAAATAATCTGGTTAAAATTTAGTTCTGCACAAAAAGAATTGGATTATAAATGATCTCAGTAAAAAAATCTATTTTGCAAATGAATTGATTAAAAAGGTGTATTTGATTCTGTTATACTAGGTTTAATTTACGACTTATAATTTAAAATAGTTTTGTATCTCAAAGGAAACATGAATTAAAAAATAGATAAATTTCAAATATACAAATTGAAATAATTACAAATAATTAATTGCTTAATTTACTACTTTAAATATTAATTTAGTAAAAGGTTAATGTATAGAAAATAAACAGTAAAAATACTGCTATATGAATCTATACTGTTAGTATATAAACTAGTTTTATTTATTTATTTTTAAATACACAGAATCAAAAAATTATATTTTCAACTTTATTGTATTCAAACTACGGTACATGTCGTTCATTTAATAATCTCATTAATAATTAACTTTAATAAGTTTGCACCTATTAATCAAAATTGTATTCATATTTTCTGCCATTAAATTAAGGAAATATGCTTGGCTTCAATTATTCTGGTCTTTTCTGTTATTATACGATTTTTTAAATAAAATATATAGGAAAGAAATCACTTAAATTATGCAAATTTATTGGCTAGTATATGTAATACTTCATTTAATAATTATAACTACAATGGATTAATTTTGACGCCGTTATTAAGTTCCTTTGCTACGCAGGTATAATTTCGAAAATTAAATGCATTTTGAGAGTTCAGCTAATGTCCAGATTTGTGACGCTTTTTCTTGTATATTTATGTCTTTTAAATGATAACGCATACCTTTTTTAACTATGTAATTTATTCAGTTTGGGTTTGATTTTTGTTTATTAATTACAGAGCGGAATCACAAAAGCACCGAAATAAAACTTTCTTTTCTATTTATATTAAATTTTTTTCTTTTATATTTATCCCCGTTTTTTCTATTAAGTTTAAATTTTTTAATCCACAAAAACTTTTTTCTTACTTCAAAGAATTAATTTAACCCTTTTCACATGTTCTAAGGTAATACATTTAAATTTCTTAAAATAAATTTGATAAATATTTTCAAGGGAGAAAATTAGGTTTTTGTTCCATTTCAATGGTCTCGGAGTTTTTAAAATATTTGCCAACAGATTAAATGTCATTTAATGAATATACATAGCACAAGTATTTAACCTGTGCTTATTTGCTTATTGAGTACTATTCGTAAGGATTTCCATAAACCTGTAATACTTTTTCTACTAACATTTTTAAAAAAGAATAGCAAGATAAAGAATACATGATACTAAATGAAGATGATGAAGAATTTTGTAAATTTCTCTCTATTCAAAATAAATTTATATAGAAAATATCTTGAAATGATGTCTCTTGAAAATAATTTTACAAATTATCTATATAAGGAAAATATACATTTCTTTCGGATTCTTAACCAAATAAAACAGATATACAGAACTTTCGGATTCTTTCTCCGAATGAAAAAGATTCAATAATTTTTAAAACAGACATTTCATCGCTTGTAATACAATTTCACTATATTTTTATGATTACATATCTTCAAAATTCACATTTCAATATTGGTTTTTTGAAAATTAATGCACCTTTTTTGAGTTTTTATTAAAATATCTCTATTTTTTTTTCTTGTGTATATTTTTTCTACTGTAAAAAAGATATGAATTTAGTTAAAAATTTCAGAGCACTTAATCTTCTACATGCATAAAACTTTATATATATATATATATATATATATATATATATACATATATATACATATATATATGTGTGTATATATATATACATATATATATATGTATATATATATACATATATATACATATATATATATATATGTGTATATATATATGTGCATATATATATACATATATATATATGTATAATATATATATATATATATATATATATATATATATAAATCCACAAAATAATATATCCAAATAGTTATAAACCTAAGTACAACTAGTTAAAACAGAAATATAAGTCACATCAGTACAATAGAAAATCTATATAAATTTATGCTTGGTTTTTCTAAATGTAGTACCTTGTAATTTTCTAAATGTGTAGTATATTCAAATTTAGCCTCCATTTACAATTTTTTTTTAAAAAATATAAATGTTTCTTTTTATGTTCTGATTATTTTGCCGAATCATGGGTTTGAGTCCTGATACCTTGAAAGATCCACCGCATAGAGAGAAGAAAGCGTATTAAATTTGTTGAGGTTTAAAGTCCTGAAATTGGCGTGGTGTAGAGGTTTGGAGAGGGGAGACTTGGTCATGGGGGGCTTGTTACTTAATTCTGGTTTAAAATTAGAGGTTCATTGCCAATAACCCTCGTGTTGCTTAGAATTGCGACATTTATAATTTGTCAATTTGTCCGTTCGTATCTTGATCTCAACTACAAAGTGTATATGTTATTGGTTAAAAGAAAGCCATTGACAAAATATAAAATAATACAAAATTATACAGTATAGAATAATACATACAAAACATGAAATACTTTAATGTTTTGAAAGCTCTGTTGTTGCAGACTTTTGCAAAATCAATTACTTTTGAATACATTGCATATTTTGCATACTAGCTCTTCTAATTAACATTAAATTTTGGGCGAAGCTGTTTCATTAAAATTCTGTTATTGAAATATAATTTAAAATTTGATGCTTATAATTTTAAGCTAGTGATTCTCAAACTGTAGGCGCCCTAGGGTCATGATAACCTGACGAGAGACGCGCAAGCATATCGAATAGTCGAAAACAAAAGATTATTTAAAAAATTATTAATAAACTGAAAGTTAGCAAACAAAATACATTATGACATAATAAAATACAAAATACACATTTACACTAATGTACTTATAAAAATATCAGTACGCACAATGTATTTTATAATCAATTTGACAATACTAACTTGAAAAAAGTTTAATAACTACCAGTGATCCCATGAGCTTGTCACATATAAATTATATACAAAAATTAACACTTACTTTGATCATTTGTACGATTTATAATTAATCCTTTAACTACAGATTAAAAAGTACGCAATTTGCACCCAAATGCCAACCTTTTAACACTTAGGTGGGTGTAAGGGATGTATTGGGGGATAGGGGGATAGAAAAGGAACAAATAAGCAAATCCTCTGAAATAACCAAATTCGTCACACACACGGTCAAGGTCATTTAATTGCATTCCAAAATATTCGGAATAATTTTATGGATAGCAGTTTTTTGACAAAATATTACTTCGGATAGACGTATATACACGTCCAAAGCAATTAAGACCCTAGTTGAGCGATACGTTTGCATACGCCTGTGGCACTCAAGAGGTTAAAGTCGAAATGTAGGTTTAGCGTCACGGAAGAGTATTATTGAATCCAATACATTGTTACTGTATGGAGGGGGTGCGATGAAAATTTTGATTGAATATTGGGCCGCAAATATTGAAAGTTTCAGAATTGAAAGTTTCAGAAGCACTGTCTTAGGCGCATATGAAATACTATTGAAGAATAAAAATTACTTTATAAATTTTATACATATCTATAGTCTAGTAACGTTCTACTTTATTTAGTGATTTAAAAAAAAATAAAGGTTAATATATATCAATATATATATAGTCAAAATTTTTCTACAAGAGAAAGATGAAAAAACATTAATCAAAAATAGAAAAAAATTGAAAGTGCAAGTTAACCAGACAATAGATTTTAGAAAGGATATAGGAAAAAATAAAAATAATAGGAGTTAAATTTATATATATATATAATCAAAATTTCTCTACAAGAGAAAGATGAACAAACATCATCATGCTCAAAATAACTGAAATTGTAAGATAACCAGACAATAGATTGAAAATGGAAATGAGAAGAATTAAAATAATAGAGTTAAATATAAAAAAATATAAATGCATGGATGCTACAGGAATATAAACATCGCTGACTTAGGACAGCTTAAATATAAAATAATTTATATAAAAGTGGAGTTGAACATGTTTTGTGGCTAGCGAATATATATATATATATATATATATTATAAAAGTACCACATTGGGTGAGTAATTTACATGTTTCTATTTTCAGAAATATTGTTATTAATTGCATACAGCGCAATAATTTTCTAGTACAAAAAATGAGGAAAAAAAATAAAAACTGTAAACATTTTAAAAAATATTCCTTAATACAAAAATACCCAATTTAACTTTATTATAGTAGTTATATGATTACAGAAATTCTAAAAAGTAAGGATTAAAATTCTATAGTTTATTATTATAAATTTATCATTTTTCCCAAATAGATAAAGTTAACTCCAAATTCTAATTTTTAGATTAAATTACTTATTCTCTTAGTTTTTTTCAATTTTATTTTATTTTATTTTATTCATTTTTAAATCATATATAATTTTAGCGTCCCTAAGGTAATGGTAGTATGTGTTTACAATTTTTATTTTTATTCTTTTTATACTTTTGCTAAGTGCTACTTATCAGCCATTCCCATGCTTTGAATTTGTATCTGGGTCCTGAATCTGGCAATAACTTGTTTATTGTACTCAGATTTCGCGCAGGCTCTGCATTTTTTAGTGCAATTTTTCTTCTTGGACCTTTTCTTGTAATGGACCTAGATATTTTATCCATTATTTTAAATAGGTGTTCACTCAGTATTATTAACAGAAAGAGGGAAGGTTGTCTGACCACAAAACATGTTCAAAACCACTTTTATATTAATTATTTTATATATAAATTGTCCTAAGTCAGCAATATTTATAATATTGTAGGATGCATATTCTTATATTTAACTCTATTATTTTTATTTTCTCATATATCCTTTCTAAAATGCCTGGTTAACTTGCAATTTCAGTTTTTTTTCAGCTTTGTGTATTGTTTGTTCATTTCTCTTTTGTAGAGAGATTTTGATTATATATATATATATTTACATAAATAATTAAATATATATATATATAATTCTTACAATTTAAAATGGTTTAATGAAACGTTATTTTTTATCGTTAAATTTAAAGAACACAACATTATAATTAAATAGCTCATAATTTAAAGTGCCGTTTGAGTTGAACATTATAAAATTATTAGTCTAAATTATTTTATCTCTATTAAAATTTTATTTCAATACACTGATTGCAAACTGAAATTGTTTACGAAAACAAACAACAACAAAAATAACAAATAAATAACAACAAAACAAAATTCCGGCAACTTTCAAACTCCAACGTTCATTCTTCATTAAATTAACGAGTGAAAAGCAAACCCACAGTCACAATTTTTTACGTTTCCCTAATTGACAATTATGGTTCTGCAGAAAATCTCATCCAAATTTTATAGTTCCAGAGAAGCGTGCCACTAAAAACGGAGATCACCCGAAATCTTAAAGCACCTTCATCTTAACGACCACCGCAATGATCGCAGCAGAAATTAACCTTCTCAATTTGGCATGGAGGATCGTTAGCAAGTTTTATGACAGAATATCCGTTCGTGGCGGACCCTTTCAGGAAGCGAGCATGTCCGCGCTGGATGAGTCCATCAATGCCAACGTGGTTCCGCAAACTAATGGACTTCGTTATACCTTTGGAAAACTTCCTCTGATGCAATTAGGACTGTCGTTGTTCCAGTCGTGTCCATGAAGGATGGATGGGTATCGTCTGGTTAATTAGAAGAGGGTGGTTGGACAGATAGAGAGAAGAATGGTTTGAAAAGGAGCTCTGTCGAGCGGGAAAGTTATGGGGCGCACCAAATGACTGGTTTTCATGCCTCAAGCCGTTCTGGCAGGTCGTACATCAAGGTTGCAGTCAACAATCTATTAATTTCTTGATTCTACCGATTGATACATATTTTCCATACTTGGAATGTTTGTTTAAAAAACACGTAACATATTAATTGATTTTTTTATATCCCGAAAAGTTGCATTGGAAACAAGTCATATAAAGCCTCATTATGAAAAATATTCGTTTATCGTAGAACTGAACTATATTTATATTCCTGTTTTTCCCCTTCAAAAATATGGCTTTCAATTATTTTAGTGACTGAGATCATGGAATTTAAGATGGCATTATTACTAATACTGGTAGAATGAATTTTATCTCAGATATTGTGCGATAATGTTAATTCAATTAATAGCTAAGAATTTAGGCCAAATGCTTATAACAACAGATATACTTATTGGATCTTCTTTTCTGAAAAAAAAGAGATACCGCGTACTTCACCTCTATCAAAGACATCATTTAAAATCATTAAAAATTACAAAGTAAATTCAAAAATATTTTACATTCAATTATTAGAGGATATTTTACTTTTGAAGGATTTCCATATAAAAAAAATTATATGTGACAAGCAACACAATTTTAACAACATATTTTTTTGAAAAAAATAAGATAAATTTAATAATTCCAAAATAATTCTCTATTCTCATCGAACGAGAACTAAACATATTAATATGCAGGACATTTTTGATATGATTAGTAGTACTAATATTTCAATTTCTGGATTAATTTTCTGCTTTTGATTTTGAGTATTTTTCAACGTATTTCTTATCTTTCAAACGTTCTGTACACATTCAGTTTGGTTGGACATGATACATTATATAAATATTCAATATTCAAGGAATTTCAAAATGAATATTTTGAAAAATATTTACATAAAAAATTAAAAGGAAGCAGTTTCACAAAGAAAATGGAATTAACTATTAATTCACTAAAACAAAGTTTTTTAGTTAACAAATAATAAAAATCAATTTTATTAATTAATAATTTATAAAACATAATCTTTTATTAAAATTCTAGTAGGAAATACTTCTAACATATTTATTCACTGATTAGTCGAAATGCTTTTATTCACAATTCCTACTATTAGTTCTCTCTCTCTCCGTATATATATATATTCATTTATATACCTAGTTCAAATTTTCAATTGTTAAAAAATACTTTCTTTCATCCATTCAAGTTCAAATACATTTTTTAAACTTGTAGTGGATGACAATTAATGTTAATACAGTTTTTTAAATATTAATTCATTAATTAAATGAAAAAATGAAAAAAGTAACAAACAAAAATAATAGTCCAACAGCATATATAAAAAGGATATTCGTCCGTTGCGTCTCTGTAACACAATGGACGTCAGACTTCTAATTCAAAGGTCGTGGGTTCGAATCCCTCCTGTAATGGACTAATTTCTGAGAAGGGGAAATGAATAAAAAGTAACAAACAAAAAATTGTTCAACACCTTATATAGAAAGGAAAACGGAAAATCCGCTTTTTTTTGTCACTTAATATTGTGATTATGTCATATGTATATACATATTTATATTAATTGTAACTATTTGATAAAAAACAACTAAAATAAAAATATTCTTTATTGACCTAAGTAAGAGTTGACTTAGTTTTCTATTATTTGTTTTTTCTGATGATACACAGAATATAATATATTCATATGGCAAATTTTTCGCTTAAACAAAAACGTCTCCAGTAAATTACTATTAAAACTGTGTTAAAATTCCAAATAATATTTATAATTGAAACATAAATCCTAAAAAAATAGTTGGGCAAATATTTCTCCTTAATTTTAAAGTAAACCCTAATCTTTCTTACTCTGAATTTTTTCAAATGCTCCATCTTTTGTAGTACGTTTTATTTTTAAAGAGTAGAGAATAGAGCTGAAAAATAAAGTTTTATTTGTAACGATACAATTTAAAAGTTTACAGTGCAAACTAATTTTCGAAAAAACATTGTAACGTAGACATACACAGGGACAGGGAAAAGAAGAAGCAATTCCCACCGGCTCAAGAAATTTTACGAACTGTTAAGCTTAGGTAAAAGAATGAGAAAGAAACTTCTTTTTTCCCCTTTGTACTTGAAAAAAAATACATAAGGAACAAAAACAAACTAGTTGCCAATCTGAGAAATGAAAAACCACCGTCTCATTCTATTTTTCTTTCTTATAAAATTCTTTTATTTTTGTCCCAGCACAATTTCACCAGAAGATTTGATGTAGTACAAATCACGAATTACTTTCACTTTTAAGACGCTTTGCCGAATCATATGAAGAAACTAACGATGCATTAAATATAAATCAGAAATAAATTTCACCGATTTCTACTCTAAACTTTGAATAATACCCTTCCCTATCTAAGTTCCAAATGATCGTTTCTGCAGTCGTCATTTCGTTTGACAAATTGGATGCTGTAGTGAAATGGCTCTCCATTCAAAAGAACCTAACTCCAGCAAAATGGATATAACAGATAACGTTGACAAATTGCAATTTAAATCTGCTGGGATGCGACTGGAAAGAGAACGAATAAGAATCATTATTTTAATAGTTGGTTTAGTATTGAGAAATAATGTGTTTCCCTTGTTATGTTGAAATTCATTCAATGAACAAAAAGACCTTTACGACGATTTAATATCTTAGTACGTATAAATATCAAGTTATATCTCAGGTAGTATATACATCTCAGATATATTTATTGTTGTTGTTAGATTTTTATATTTGAACATTTTACTTAGTTTTTGTTGAGTTATCAAGAAATTTTTTTAAAATATTTTTGAAAATATGTAAATGATTTTGTGATACGTAAGTATATAATGTATTTTTTAAGAAATATTTCATAATAAATTTTATAAATTTGAATAAATAACTGAATACTATACATATATTTTAGTTGAACATTTAATATTCTAATAAAACTAATTTAATTTCAACTTCGTTACATAGATATTATTTTATCTCATTCGGTTTATTTTGTATTAGTTTGCTTAAAAATACAGAAATTGTATGGTAAAAATTAAAAGAAGTAGAATTAAAATAGAACAAAAAAAAAGCAGTTAGCAATGATAAACTTTAAGAAAGAATTTTATTAAAACTCAAGAAATATTATAAAGAAAGCTATTTCATCAAATTTCATAATAAATAAAAAAAAATATTTTTTTTTTTTTTAGTTTTGGTGTGTATGTTTATTTATCTTCTCTTGTAGAGAAATTTTGACTATGTATATATATAAGAAGAGAGAGAGAGACAATAAAAATGAAATATATGGAATCAGCTAATTTCATGAATGTAAAATTAATCAGATTTATTAAAATGGACACTTTCAAGGAACGTTTTTTAGAATTGTAGCAATTGATATTACAAGAATAATATGTTATTACTTACCACAACAACGACCAATATTTTAATAAGGCAGAAAACTATTGATCAATTATGAATATTAGAATCTCCATAATCTAAAGCTCTGGAGTACTTAAAAGAATTATTATAGCACCTCTCGACAATGGCAAAAAGAAGGGGTAAAAATGTCTATCAAAATCTACTTCCATTAGGCCTAACGTGGCTTCCGTTTACTTACCAGCTGTAAATGGAATCAAGCGGAAAAAAGCCGTCTTGCACCTGCAACTCAGTGGCAAGAGTCAGGATGGGATTGCATTAGGCCAGCAAATGGTTCTAGCAGATATGCCATTACCATATCAGAAGTATTCCAGAGACTCGGCGGTAATTGAATGACCGCTTATGGACAGCGGAGTTGATGGACAGAGGTTTTATTCGGATTGACTATTCCGTTTCCTTCCTACCCTTTTTCTTTCCGGATTGTTTGTTTTAGGATATTTGATTGGGTAGTTAAGGCAGGGGGGATATTATTTCATAAAGATTTTCTTAAGGGAACTGTTAATTATTTCAAACTCTTGGATGACGTAAACAAAAACATTTGAAAAAGTATGAAATTATATTTATAGTTTTAAATGAATTTATAATTGCTTTTGTTTTTTTGTACTAGCAAAAGATTTAAAATAGTGAAATTAACATAAAAGAATGAAGAAAAAAAAACTTGTTTCCCCAAATTTTCGTGTTTATTATTATTAAAAACACCAGTCTTTTTCATATATATTGTTTATTGTTTTTCTCATTTTTTGTTTAAATAACATATTTTTGATGTGTGTTTTGTATTAAATATTAATCAATTGAAATATTTGCCAAAAGTAAGAAAATCAAAATTCTAGTTTATTCCTTAATAGTTTCCTTAGTTCTAGTTTAATCACATTTAAATTTAGAAACTACATATGTGCATGGTTGAAACTGTAATTTAAATTAAAAAAGTATATATTATATTAATAAAACACACTAAATAAATAATTGCATACGTGATATACGACTGTTCTTGCAAAATCCAGTGATAGAGAAAAATAAACACACACACACACATGCAATAAGACCTGTGCACCTACATATATTCTTTCATTGAGATTATATTTTGTATGTACATTAATTCTTCTAAAATACTGTTTCCAAATGAAAAAAGGGATTGTTATATATTACTTAACGATAACTTTTTTTTAACAATACATATCTTATAATGTATAAAACATTAAATAATTTAGAATACTGTAACTAAATCTTCATATCTCAAAAGACATGTATAGCTTAATAAATTTGCAGATCTTTTCGACACAAAGCCATATTCTAATCAAAATATATCTTCTGAAAGCCTTTTAATCAGAAACAAGTACCTTAAATGTAATGTATAGCAAATGAACAAATATTAAAAACAATGTTTAAGAAGCACCATGTGCATAGTACGTTTGTAATAATGGAGTTGTAGTTATAATTTGAAAATAATGCTGTGAGATTTGCACAATCAATTAACTGTACTTAATTTCCAATGCAAAAGCTTAGTTTCTATTTAAATGAAATTTCGTATACAGTAAAATTAAGTTAACATTCATTTGGAAATCCTACTTTTGAGCTAATACATTTAAATAATTAGCATAAATGTATTAATATATCGTACTCTTTGATAACAATAAAGTGTATCTTAATGAGGCTTAATATAATTAAGAAAAGAGTTGGCTATAACTAAAGAATACCCAACGGGGGGTATTGAAATCTTTTGTAAATATGAATAGTTTGTGAAGATTTTATGACTTTCTATTCAAGCAAGTGTACAAAGTAATGTCAAATCCTTTCTAAGAACGTTAGGAAGAGCGGGACTCAATCTCTCTCTATATATATATTCCGAGTATTTTCTAATTTTTCAAATAAACTTTGAATAAGACTAAATCAGAGTAAGCGAAAATTGAAATGTAACTAACTTATCCTGTTTAAATAGAAATTACTAGTATAGTTAAGAAATTATTTATCTAGTAATACTAGATATACAGTTTCACAAATGTTTGATAAATGAAACACAGTGAACATTCTACAAATAAAATATATTTTAAATTATTTTGATACTCTACTGTAAGGAATTAATATTTAATTTATGCATTCTGATTTTTTTTATTAATTGTTATTTTGACAATTTATTTGTATGGTGCTTTATTGTGTAAAATGGCTAAGACTCGAAGGTTAACTGTTAGTTAAGTTTTATAATTCAACAGTTACCAATAGATTAATCAGCAACGAATAGTTATATCTATTAAACAGACAATTGTTTCAAGTAATGTATCTTTTTCAAATAATTGCGATTCAGTTAATCAATACTTGAATAGAATATACAATACATTTTAAAGAACATCAGAAAAGTAAACATATGTGAATGACTGCGTTATACGAATTATTGTTAACAAATCTGATATGATAAGAAGACTTTCCTTCCAGAAAAGGATTAAAAAATGCGTAAAAGTTCCCTTATTATAATTTTAAGTAGTGCATCAACTCAATAAAATTATACATACACAAATTTATTAAGACTCAGCCCATCTACATATGAACATTTTTCCCCTTCTTTCAAATGGGCTGCATTTGCGGAGTTTAGCCTTAGCAGAAATGGCAAGTCTTCATGTGACACCTACACTCATGTCCAAATTAAGGTCACAAACATAAAATCTGTGAAAACTGATGAACTGTTTACTGTGTTGCCTCAAAATGTGGCATAAAAACATATTAATATATCAGAAAGAGTATAGTATCATAAAAATATGGAAAAGATTTTAAATGTTAATTACGATAAAAGTAATATCAAAAAGCGTGAAATCATAAATGAGAGATAAAGCATTTACCTCAGGGGAAGTCTGTTTGATATGGAGTGTGACCACTGTGAATTGTCATACAAGCCTCACAACGAACTGCCATATTGTTTGTGAGGGTGTCAGTAAGTATTTGTGACAACAAAGCCAGTTTTTCCAAAAGCTGCACTTTTAATTTCTTGGGGACCCTAAGAAGGAAGCTACGCTAAGAAAGGCATTTTCCTAGATTATCCAAAACATATTCAATAGAATTGTGATCTGGAGAGTTAGAGGGTCAATTCCTATGACGAATATTCTCTCTTTCATGATATCCATCAACAATGTGAATTCTGTGTAGCCGCGCAATATCATCCATAAAAATGTAGTCGGACCCGAAGTACACACAAAAACCTCACATAGACTTCCAGGATCTTATCTTTATAGCAACGTGAGTTGACATTACCTGCATCAAAAACGTACAGTGGTGTACAAATGCCCAACATTATTCCACAACACACACGAATTAATTTGCCAGCAAATGTGTCGATATTTGTTATATACGAGTAATGGAAGCGAGGGTCCTTTTCTCTCTAGATGAAGACTCAACGAGAATCGCTTTGCCTGTCATATTTTGACTCATCACTGTAATGAACATGATCCCATTCTTGTGGTGTCCACAACTGATGTTTTCGGCTCCACAATATCCAGTCTTTCCTGTTGGAACCAGCCAAAGAGACGTACTAGACTGGACGTTAGACCAGTCTCTGTAAGACGGCTGTACACTGTTGGCCAGGAAATTCTTCTTCCTAGCAAGGCCACGAACAAGCTGAAGCACCGTGTTCTGCCTATGTCGTTTTGTACTCAATGCCAAGTAAAGATCCTATGCAGATGTCGATACTCTATGACGACTTATCTGGTAATATTAACACTTGTTTCGAATTGATTCCATAACCGGGAACTTTGTAACATTCAATCCACATCCGCTTGAGACTGACCACCTTCAAGCCTGCCAGCGACTCTCCGTCTAAAGGAATCATCAAAGCAATTACGAGAAGCCATTCTCATTGCATATAGAGTATCTTGTTTGTTTTAGTGCTATATTCACACAACTGTAAGCAAAATTCGTATACGCATGAACGGTTTCAATCAAGTAGTTATGTAAAAACTATCGTTAAAGGACTTATTTTCCTGAACTGAAGGTTAATGTTGTATACTACCTGTCTTCAAAATTTATTAAATATAAATTATATTAGTTTTACTGTAGGTATTTTTAAATTATGATGAAAAACATGTTTTTGTGACGTTAAATTTGGACATGAGTATATTTCACCGGTGACCCCATCAGGCTCCTGCAGCCAAATCTGTTATTTAGTTTTACCAAGAGTACTAGTGCCAAATTGACGAGACATAAAGAAATAATTGATATGGTTTGAAAAAAAATGCATATTTTGGATGAAATTCCAAAACTACTTATAAATAGATATCAATAAAAACTTTGAGACAATCGGTTCATATCCTTTTCAAAACACGACTTATGTTACACATGTAAAGACCATATAGATTCACAATAAAGATGTAGAACTTTACTAAACGTGGCGCACTTTTAAAATACCAACGCATAAAAATTCTATAAAAAACAAGGAAGCTGAAGGATAAAGTGGAATTTCATAGCACCTTACATTATGAATCACGAGGGAAGGTCTTGATAACGGTGAAAAGGGAGGGTGAGAGAGAATTGGAAATGTGGAGAAAAATATGATGATCCATCCACACTCGGTGATTAAATCGAGAAATCCCACTAGTGGGAATATTTCGTTTTGTGCATCTCTCCCCCCTACCAACCCCTTCATCTTTTAATCTCGTGGGGAGCATTTACCAGTTGCTGACACGAAAGTGGATGCTCCTGGAGTAAGATACAAACGAGCGCATTCGCACTATTAATGGAGGAAAATATATCTATCCTTTTCCTTTAAATTGCTCCTTAATTGATATTAATAGTTTGCTTTTAGGCAGGAATCTTTCTTGAAAAGTCTTCGGCTTTCTTTTTAATTTCCTGGAGGAGTAGAAACTATAACGTGGTGGAATTGATGACCCAGGTGTGTCTTGCCTTTTCCAAAACCAGAAAGAGGGCGTGGTTTTAGTGTAGAGAAATTGGATTCAATACTTTTAAAAGGTGTTAGGAAGTCTCTCTTGTTTAAATAATGAAGTTTATCTTTGTCAAAATGGGTGAGAGGAAGTAATTATTAAAAAAATATCGATTTATGTATGGAAGTTTCGTTAAATCATCTTAAATACATATTGTAGCCAATTGTCTACATTCCAGTTATTTTAATTTTATTCAAAGACCTGAGTGTGTACCTTCCTGAATGTTGATAACCATAGACAAGAAATCACGTGTTAAATAAAAATAACATTACTTTTGGCGTATAAGTTATATATATATTTTTTGTATTAGAATGTGGTGGGTGATATTGTTCACTGTGTTACTTGATGAGATATTTTATAATTTTATGTTTCGAAAATTGAAAACAAGATTTATCGAATTGATGATTTATGGAATTAAAAATATACCACTCATCTGGTGTCCATATTTGATGATGCATTTGACAATTTTATTGGATATATGCCAGGCTTTTGAGAAAGACTGTATGTTGCCGTATGTCTAAATACAGTTTTTTTTCCGAAAAAGTACTCGATATTATTATTTAGATTTTCTATATTTGTTATTTACGCAACAAAACCACAATCAACGAAGGTAACTTAAACAGAATCTTGGGTTCTGCTTTTCAGTAAAAGTCAAGCTGCAATGTCATGTGTTACTTGAACTGAAAAAATTTTTTTTAATAATTTCAAGAAACTCTTAATTATTTAAGATGGAATATATTAAATGATTTGTATAAAGATTGTGTATAACTTCAGTCATAAATTATTATTTAATTAAATGAATATTTCAACGAATAATTTTTAAAAAATATTACGCGTAACAGACATTTTAAAAAAATGACAAAATCTGAAAATATAAGTAGAGAGATTCACGTGTAAAGGAGGACTTTCAGAAAAAGTAAAATTCATTAGATCTACAGTGATTGCCAAATCGAGATTTGTGTTGCTTTTTCTGTTGATTTATGGACAATTTTATCTGTTTCATCTTATAATATAAATAATTTTTTTTATGTTTTTATATTGTACTTCTATACAGTAGTTATAAAAATGCTGTTTTACAATTGACTAATTAAGAAATTATTATTCAGAAATCTTAGATAATGAGAAATCCATAAATAAATTTATTTTCAAAAACGTTCTTTTTTTCGCAGTTTGAAACTAACTATATGTAAAATAATTGCTCAAATAATTAAGTATTTAATTATTAGTGTTAATCAAATAATAATTTATACCTTGCTTTCAAAAGACTTGCTGATTATTTTTACTTTAAATACTTGTTTAGTTTTTTATTGTTTCATATGTATAGTTTTATGTATTTTTATTTCCGATTTAGCTAATATAATCTAAGATACTGTGCTACATTTATAATGAACTCTAAACTTATTTTCTAATGTAATTGATTAAATTAAATTGAGTCTGTACTCCCATGTTAATAAAGCAGTTTTTAAACATAGTTATATTAAATATTCTTTTAAAAAACGGATGTTCTCCTGTGTTTAAAGAACTGCTTCTAACCCTTATCTGCCAATTAATAATTACTCAATACGCTTCTTAGAGTTGCCGTTATTCATATAAGCCCACGTAAGCGTGTAATGGGTGGAAAAGGCACAAATAAACAGATTTTTTTTGAAATAAGTAAATCCTTCCAAAATACCGTTGAGGTCGTTTTATTGAATTGCAAACCCTTCCTAATAGTTTACTGATAACAACAAAGGAAAGAAACGTATTTCAGAATGGCATATATATGTTATATTTCCGAGGCACTCAACGCAACCGTTCAGCGATGGCAGTCAAAGGGTTACTTAAAAAAGTTTTATTTTTCGATGGACTGCAAACATTTTTGTCTCATATTATAATATTTTTGCATATATGATAATACGCAGGTACATTTTAAGCCCACACAACGCAAACTAATGATTTAAAACTTATGTTGAATAAATTTCACTTACCAGGCACCAGCATCAATAAATCTTTCGCTTCTAAAACTTCGTTGAATGTTGCATCATACAATGACTGGCAATTGAACTCACTAAATCTGAAAAAAGCAAGAACATCGTGTAAATTTAATAACATATAAAATAAAAGCTAAATTATCTAAAAGCTACATCTTATAAATCGTTTTCAAAAAGTACGATTTAATTCCAAAGTCACAAATTTATATAACAATTATTGAAACGTTGTATTAATATATTAATTGGAATGGTATTTGAAACATATTTTTTTAAATAAATTCTATCCAAATCACCTTCAAATTATTCTAAAAAAATATATAATGAAATCTCATTAAAAAATATAATGAGATAACATCTATTTAACATCTTATATCCTGAAGTTCATTTCAAAAATGAATAAAATAGCAACACATTAGAATAGAAAAATTGAAAATTTGTTTATAAACTTTTAGTACAGAATGGGCCGCGTTTATGCTATTTTTTGTAAATTTTTAACACTTTTTTTTCTATTTTAGTAATAACAATTTCTTTTTCTCTTCTTAATTCCAGTATATTATTTTTAAAATGTTCTAAACTAATCTAAAAACCTCAAAAAAAATCCCTGTATCTGCATTTTTTAAAAAAAAAGTTGTCACAAGTAGTCGAATACCTTAAAAGCATTATTTAAGCAATAAAAAGTTCCATTTAGGTGTAGTTATATATAACAATGGCAATTCACACACAAAAATAGCATTGTGTGCTCAATTTATTTTACAAACACTTATTTACATTTAATATGATTGCATACTTCGTTATAAAAATTTAATCTCAATTAGAGTAAGTAGATGAAAGTCGTTTAAATTTAATGAATGGATCATTGTAATATTCTGCATTTCTTAAGAGGCTTGTATATCTCTCTTTGCAGTTAGTTGCCTGATCTATTTTAGACAAATGTAATGCTTCATCAAAATCTTTAATTAAAGAAGAAAAAAAATTACCTAAAAAGAATAAAACTATAGCCAAAATATTTATTCATTAGTACAAAATAAGCCTCCTTATGAGTTCCAGGTTCCACTAAACAATTCCTATCAAGAATAAAAACATACTTAAAAATTCCTAAGATATTTAAACACATACATATCTATATATCTAAATACATATTCTGAATCAAAAATATATACTCCATTTATAAAAGCTGCTACCTCTAAAACAAATTATGAGAAATTAAATATTTTTTATCATTTACATTTTAAATATAGTTATTAAAAGAGTGAATGTTTACCGTTTTCAAATTATTAGAAACGAAAGCCTGGTATTTGATGAAAATTTATATTGCATTTAAATATTGACGTTTTAAAATTATTAACTGTAGTTTATATGTATTATTCTTCTCAAGTGAAGATAATACTTTTAAGTTTTATAAAATTGGTACTGTATTATGTATCCCTTTAAAACCCTACCCGCATGATCGTGCGGGTTAGATATTCTTATATACTTTTGCTTCTAGAATAGTCGTATGTTAGGAAAGTCCTAATATAACTATTGATCAGGTTTACAGAAAGTGTAAAGTATCTCTTAGAATCAACAGAAGACGGATGTAGTCCATGTTTTACTTTCAGATGGCAAGTCCAGCTTTGTTTTCAAATACAACGGAAACACGTCTTCTTTCTGTCTGTCTTAAAAGGTAATTATCAATATATTTCTAATTGCTTGAATACAAATGTTTGTCTTAAAGCATAAATAGTTATAAAATAATAAAATAATTAACTAAAGCTCTTAATATTACTTGTAGAACTAATGATTTCGTGACCCACACGATCGTATGGGTTGGGCGTTTCTTGAGATAATGCAGCTGAAAAGATAAGTGCTTGCCATGCGAGTTTTCATTTCTGTTTACAATAATTTTAGTGGAAGCCTAAATAAAAATGAAATATATTGTTGTATAAATAATATCGTATTTTCTTAGGGTTGTCAAGGACGGGTCCCTTTTTCCTTTCTCCACGCTCTTTTTTGAAATTAATTTTCTCTTTCATACATTTGTTGAGGGGTATATTATTTTCATCCTCTTCACAGACATCTGCATCCATATTTCTTCCCTCCTCCAAAAAATCAATGTTTTCCGATGAGGGTTTATAAAGTGTGGTTTATTATTATAATTTTTTATAATAAATTTTTCTAAATTTTTTTATATTTTTACTGTGCTAGTTGTAACCAGAATCTTTTTCTGGTGTAGAAAAAGAAATGAATTCTCACACAATAAGAAAATTTGCAATTAATGAATAAATCAGATTTTGAGCTCAGCAATTTTTCGGATGATGTCTATGCTGCGAACAAAATATATGAATCATGTACACTGGAAGGAGAATCAAGTTTAGATTAAAGCAATGAAGAAAAACATGGAAATATTTGGAATTGAAAGACAATTTTGGATCATCCTTTACCATTAAACTCTCTTGAACTAATCCATTAAATTTTTAGCAGTAGCAAATGTTTTGTTTCAGTGTTAACAAAATGCGATATTAAATAAAACTCCTAAAAAATCAAAATGGATCTCTTAAAATTTAAGTTAGAGTTAGCAGAATCTACGCCTACTAACAAAACTATTTTAATAATGATGAGGATGTAGTGCTGTAATTCCTCCCGCAATAACATCGAAGAATTATAATACGTCTGCTAAAAGGCTACAAAAGGATAAAAGGCAAGACATGTATAGCCATTTTTGAAGTGTTGATAACATTTGAAGGTCTCGCAAGCAGATTTAAAAACTGCGTTGTGAAAAATGCAATGTTTATTAATAATTTTTAAAAACAAAAACATCCTTCAAAATTTTCACTGTAAATAAACAATAAGCCAATAAAATAATAAGTTATACATCAATAATTTCCTTTTTTATAATATTTTTTTTAATTAAAAGTTTGTTCCTTCTATCAATTTGATCTAAAAATGTATAGCTCGTAAAATTTCATAGGTGATGGTTTCACAGTTAAGCCCAACCCGCATGATCGTGCAGGTATCGTCTACGTTCCGGGAAAGGAGCAAATTTTTTTTAATTATTTTGCCAGTATCTTTGGGGTGAATATAGTGTTAATAACAAGAATAATTTAATATTTAAAGGTAAAAATATTTCAGGCCTTACAGGGATATATCGTATTCAACTATTTCGTATATTTAGCAAATATTTCTTCATAAAATATGTACTGTAATTTCTGGCTTTTTATTTTCAAATATGTAACAATTATTTATTAAGATTTACAGAATAGTACTAAAATAATATTCCTTAGTAAAGAGTCAGAAAATAAATTCAAACTAAATGTTCCTTTTTCAATTGGTTTTATTCAAGAGCACATTTACCGCCGTTTCTGCCCTTTCAATGGTACCGGGCCCCCAAGCCACAGGGGTCTCAAGAAAGAGAAGTAAAACATTGTTAGAGACTCCAAAAATGCCTTCAAGGGATTTTGATACAGGGCCCATTCAAGACTAGCTACGCCAATTGTTATATTATATTTTGATACAATGTATAAATAAATATAAAAATGCATATGGATCAATCTTTTCTATCAATGGAAGTTGAGAAAAAACGCATTTTTTTACGCAAAGTGCCTATTTATATGCATATTCTTCCATGCATGTATAATCAGTTAAATCGATGGGACTAAATGAAAAGGGGAAACTTTGTATCTTTTATCGATTTTCTATGTTAAATTAAGCAGAAACGAGTTAAAAAATCAGCTGTAATTTATCTAATTTCTTCATGTAGGATGATTACAAGATAAAAAAATAAACATTACTCAAGACAGTGTAACATTCACTTAAGTCAAGTTCGGAGTTGATATCACATTAAAAAAAAAAGAGGAAAAAAAATTATTTTCAATCCACAAGAGACAAAAAAAAATCCTGCTTTTAACCAATTTTTTTTTTCTTTTTTTTTTGACAAATGTATTTGTCGTTTTTGCTGTATTACGACTTTTGTTGTATATTTTTTAGGAAAAAAATTACTTTTGGAAAAGAAAATTATGTTTAAACCAAAGATTTTTTCATTCAGTGTGATGCAATGTCCAAATTTTAAAAATATTTGGCATTCCTTATCTTTTTTTTTTCCTTTAAAAATTGCGAATCATCTTTTTTTTTTTAAATAACGAAATGTATTATATGTTTTAAATTGAAAAACGCCAACGTTTTTTCTTATTCTTGTCCATCTAATTCTCTCAATTGGCATTATTAGAAGAATGAAAATTAGTCACTCTAAAAATATTTATAAAAAGCAAAACTTTTCTTTTCTGGACATTTGAAGGAATCAACTTGAAAAGTTTATTTTTAGTTACATTGAAAAGCTTCATATATAACAGATACAAGTGAAAAAAAATGCCACACATTATCTTAATCTATTTATATGATTCACAAATGTAAGAACAAAATATTTAGTGTCAATTTTTCATGGTTTGGCTTTATGCAAAAAAATCCACTTTGCATACATGTTTCATTATATATATATATATTAACTATTATGGCGTAGTAAAACATTTAACATTAAATTATTTAAAAGTTGTAAGAAAAAAAACAATTAGAATATTATGTGTGGCGATATATAGTTTACCATAGTTAAATATAAATTCAAAAAGGAGGTGTATTATATTGAAAACACGCATTTTTTAATAATATGTAACATTAATATATTTTCCTGTTGATTAAGATTTTTAATGCAGAAAACCTGTACAAAAATCAATGGCAATTCAAATATTTTAATCTATGTCTTTCAAATACTTTCCTCAATTGCATCGAAAGCAACTTTCCCTAGTAGATAATAAAGAAAATATCAGTATTTATGAAATTATTTAATAAATTAAAATTTGTAGCATGATTTTAAAAGTAAAAGCTCATTTTTAATTTTATACGCATTACATACCAAAAATTCCGAGGGGAATATCCATTAGCAATTTTTCATATTTTATATTATCTTAATCATTAAAAAATACGTATTTTCATCATCGATTATAAAGTAATGCAAGCAGGTATTATGCTTAATTAGTAAGAACTCCATATAATCCAGTTTAATTCGTTAATTCCCTTCATTTTCAATATTTTCACCCCATTTACTTCTTAAAAGTATCTCAGAATTTCCCGCGAAAAAAAAGTTACGATGTTTTCAATTAAACTGCTAATGGCCTACATAAATATCCAAACATTTCATTAAATCTCTAAACAAGAATTATCTCTTCTTAGATAAACCTATCGAGTTGAGAAATGTTCGGGAAAAATGAGTTAGGAAATGTAGCCAAGTGGAACAACCGCCATCTTGGCTTGGCGCGATAAGCGCCGGAAAGAAAAGCCGAAAGTATTAATTACTTTTACAGTTAGAGCGGAAGAACACTTAATAAGGACTGGGTGAGTGCGTTCCACAGTGTAAGTTAAATATACTTTCATCGAATTTTCGCACTTCCGAGAGTTCTTTTTCAACGATTTATTTGTAAATTTATGAAATGTTTCGTAGTCTTAAGATTTCCATAATTGCCCCTTGTATGGTTCAATAACCGGCGTGTCTCGTATGAGAAAGTGGGAATGATTTTAAAGATTTAAATTTCGAAATTAATAAGTTTTTTTTTAACATTGCATCAACAGAAACAAATAAAATTACTACATGCTTTCAAAGATCTGTCGTTTTGACCACTGTTATACGAAAATCAATTATTAGTAAATATTTATTATATAAATAGTTAGTTGAAAAGAAAATTTCTATTGACATTAATTCGTAAGAACTAAGTAATATTAATTAAATATGTACATAAGAAAAATCTGCTAACCATATAGTTGTGTCTTGTGCTGTGATATATATTATTAACATAATTTTAAAATATTTAAAATCATAATTATGTAACATAATTATACTTTTAAATATTTTAGCTTCAGAAATAATTATCGTCAAGCACCAGTATTTTATTGCTCTTATCAATCACTGTTGCTTAATTGATTTTATGAAATTTTCCCCAAATCACTTTACTGCTGCTTACTTCTTAATTGGCAATATTAAACGTTAGAAAACATTTACAAACGTTTTAAAATGTTTAACGTTTTAAAGTTAAATATTTTAATCCTTAATAATGTACACATAAAGAAGGCAAACATCGATGGTTTATAACAGGGGTGGCCAACCTTTTTGGGAAGCGTGCCACAATCTGATAAAAAAAAATTACGCGTGCCACTTCCAACATTTTCCACCAAACTAAAAAATATACAAAAGTGAAAAAATGTTACTTGTAGGCTTAGTATGGGTTATTTACACCCAAAACATATTTTTAAATGCAAGTTCTATATAGTGAAAATGTAAAAAAAAAAAAAAAATGGTATAAGAAATAAAACAAAAGTGGAAACTTATATTTTATTGTTGATAAATTTTTACAGGATCAATCAGTTAGCTTGGGTATAAAATAAAAATAAGCAATTTGAAACATTTAATTTTAAATTATTATTAAGCAATAGTACTTTCTTAATGTTGCTTTTGAGTTTGTAGCTTTTTTACTAAATCATCTATATTTGAATTAGTTCATGAAGATGTTAGCAACAAAATTAGGTGTATATCATTAATTTTGACAATATTTAATTTAATATATTAATTAGAAAACATTTCTTCACAAACGTATGTTGTCAAACCTGCAACAATATCTCTAAATATTTAAATTTGAAAACGTGGTGCACAATTTCCAATTGGATTGATTGGAAATTTGTGGTTAAAATAATTTCCTTACATTTGCTTTTCAGAGTAAGTAATGGTGTATGGTCAATAATTTTAGATTTGTCCATGGTGGGTAACATATCGTCTTTGAAGAGAACTGGAAAGATTAGTAAGAAAGTTCAGTATTTTTATATCTTAAAATCTCAAACCTGGCGACAGAATCCTGAAAATGGATATTAAATTTTAAATCTATCATATAGTCAGGAACATTACTAACTTTAGTAACTTGCTTGTCTACTCTTGATTCGGCTAGATGTGGAGTGAACTAATTGTGACCAGACTGACGATCAAGAATATTTTTTTGTCACAATATTCAACACCAACACATATCCAATTCAAGATAGTTGAGATCAACCATAGAGCACGTGTGAGAAGAGATAGGGGATAATGGACGAGACATGTCAATTATATTCTGAGTAACTTAAAACTCGATTTTAAACTCGGACGCGAATATTTACTTCATCAATTTAAATAATGGACCAGTACTTGAACTCTTGTAATTAAAATCCTTTAAGTGAGGTCTTAATATCTAAAGGTTGATCCTTTGCAAAATGCATTCACTGCGATATCCTCCTACTTGAAACTATCAATCCTCACTTTAATAACGTTCTCACTTCAACTCTCAAAATCGTCGAATAAGAATTTATGTTACAAACTTAATTTGCATAATCACGTTTCTCTATATTCGGGGAAAGTTGGTTGAAAATAATACTTTACCTGAAAGAATTTCAATGGGTGTTAGAGCGGTATGAGATCCGTCACAACTTGTCAGATAATTCCTCATAATGAATAGAGACAGAATAAGCAAAAGTTTGTTAACACAAAGATGATATGACTAACTGGTGCAGAAAATAGTACAATTTTTCCCTTCTAATCTATCGAAATTGTTTTTCAAATGTTCATCATATCAGTAAGAAAGCCCTCCCATTTCACTCTCCTGAGGGCTGAGCATTCACTGAAGTTCATCGTCTTCTGCAGATATTCTAAGTCACCATTTACTCAAAATCTCGCAATTACGTTCGCTTTGGAAAACCAGCGCACCTTCCATCAATGAAGGATAACTCGCCATATTTCTTTCTGTTTCTGGGAGAAAGACATAAAAATCGTTGATTTAAGCAGAGAATCTATTTTGTTGATACATGACTGGGTCAACAACGAAGACAGCTTTAATCCTTGTCACAAGAGCTTCTTGATGAATACACAGACTTGACTTTTCTTCCCAACAATGTTTCAAGCTATGCACAGAACCTTTTTCTGCCAAGTACCACGCAAGACTACATCTGGTGCAAACCGTCATAATTTTGTTTATTCTACTTGTTAACTTCAATCATTTTAGGTCCTTAAAATGTCTTACCTATATTTAAACTGTGCGCAAATAGAAATTCCTTCAAAGAATAGATTCGTTCGTGTATACAAAGAGCTTATGCCAGGATTTATCGTATATCAGCTTTCATTCAAGCTATCAAAATATTTGCAATTTTGAAGTCCCAGACAATTTGTGTTCGACATCCTGGCCCATGTCATCTTGACGCATGACGGTATTCTGAACAAAGCTATTTTATCAACCATATTTACATTTAGATCACCGACATTTTTATGGGGAAAATTGAAAGGCCATATTTATTATTCCTCTCCTCAGAATATGGTTTTCTTGTGGTACAAGAAAAAGTTCATAAGACAATCACTATGGTTTCCTTTCGTCTTCGTTTCTGAACCCCGTTAGATTTATTTTCAATATGATAAATTCTGTTCAGCAAATTTAATTTAACAGGATTTTGCTGTTGAAATCACTATGCAGTTGTCTAGTAACGATCCAAGTTAAATTTTGAGCATTTTTTGGAACTGCAATACAAATTCCTCATATCAAACAAACAGGCTTGGAAGCATTTTGATTTGTAAAAAAGTATTGTTCTTCCCAGACAATTTTAAAATCACATGCTGCAATATCCTCTTCATAATTTCTTTTCAGTGTCGAAGGTTTTCTCATAAACATATCGAAAATGAAAAAAATTTAAACAACTACGCTCAATGCTAAAATCTAAAATCAATTTTAAAAAAGGAAAAAAGCCTTAACATCTTGCTAAACATAGTTTAAAATCAGCTGAGTCCGACAGCCTGAAACAATTTGAGGATGATGCGCTGCAAATTTTCTAGGCTCCGAATCCAGCATTCTGATTAGTCATGGATACAAGTTCTCACTCCTTTTGCTTTATAAAGCGGCTACTTTGTGCAGATAGTATTACTTCTACAACTGCTCTCCTAATATATTGCAGAAATACTTCTTGACATTACAGAAATTGAAAATATAGCCAACACCTTTGGAAAAAACTTTTTATCTGACATCACGCAGACAGCCAATAGCTATAAACACTCAATTTCAGCACTGCCAGGGGAAGCTGAATTTCGAATGGAAATCCGAGATGTTAAAAATTAACCACCTACGAGAGAGGGTGACTTTTTGCGCAGATTCGACAGTCCGAGAGAGAGAGAGAGAATTTATTGTTTTTAGTCTCACGTTACTCGACACTTTTCTCGGAACGTTACAATGCTGTGGAATTGTAAGTTTTGGAGCATGATCTCATTTTTGGTACTATACTGAAGAAAAGAAAAAATCTTGCTTAGCTGCTTTAAATCTCACGCTGAAAATTTCTGTTTCTTACATATTCTCTTCATGATAATTTTATATTGTAATTCAATACATTCAGTAATATTTTCAAAATTTTTTGTAATTCTTTAATAAGTCTTCGCGTGCCACAATGTGGCCCGCGTGTCCTGGGTTGCGCACCCCTGGTTTATAACATTACGTACTCAAGCAGAGATTGACATTTTAGGCTCATATTTTGAAAAATATAATTTACAGAAAGATTCTATTCGAGGAGATTGGAGAAAAAACTTTATTCGACATATTTATTTGTAAGAAGATTAAACGTTGACAACCAAATTCGAAAGGGATTTTTACACAGATTAAAACATTAACAGCATATAATTTAAAAACAAAATTTATAACAAGTGTTCAAAAAAGATTTAAAATTCATATTGCTGTTCTGAAAAATAATACATGTATTTTTAATATAGGTATTCTTGTTGGTTTCTTGATTGATCTCTTCAGCTTTCTAAATATTGCTTCTGAGTTATTTGTCCTTTGAAGCTTAGAACCCACGATTTTTTTGTTTTTTTGACTTTGAAAAATCCCCTCTACTTTACCAATGTTCACCACCGTAAGAAAAGAAAAGTGTTTTTTATTAACTTCGTGCAGAATTAAGGAACTTTAATCTACTCTAGATGCTTCAGGGATCAGCTGCAGCGTTCGAAATGGCTACGATTCTACCACTAGTCACAAAGAAAAGACGACAAAAGAAGCAATTTTGACTCTGAAATAAAATTGGCTTAAACATTGTTGCGGTACAGAACTTAAAAGGAAAAAAAGTCGTAGTATAAACTTTAATCTGAACGATCCCGATGTATTTTTGCTTTTCTCAAAAATATTTCTTTAAAGTTTTTAGAAAGGCGGATAATCCGAGTGTAAATTGTTCCAGAATTAGAAGCAATCTTTAATTTTATATACACAATGTGTTTCTTTTGAAAATTTCACAGTATTTTGCTTCAAACCCAATTAAAATAATACTATATATTGTTTTAAAAAAATTATGATAATATAATTACTATAATATATAGAAATACATTACTACTATTTGTAACTATAATATATATATATATATATATATATATATATATATATATATATAAACGTTATTTTTAAGTATATTTATCGCAATAATGTATTAGTGATAAGTACAACATATTTTTAAATTTTAATACTGTATAAACCATTGTATTCAACATTGATATCCTACTAATTTTCTAAAGAATTATATTTCTAATAGTTCTCAATGAAATGACAATAAGTAATAATGTAGCAATTTTTGAATTACAGTTAATCGAATAATAATCCACATGTTTAATAAATTAATATACTATATTTAATTTAAAAATCATTGTGTAAGTTTGTGGTTGTCTTTTTATTTTCTATATTTTTTATAAATTCTATATCAATATTTTAGGGTTTTTAAATGTATATAATTAAACTTAATATTATTTTATCATATTTTACTATGTTTATGCGGTACTGTTATACTTCTTTCTTCCGCGTGGTAAGCATGGTCTGATGCTATACACACGTAATAAGTTTATCATTTAGTTTTTTTTCCATTGAATTAAACAGATACTAGTAATTAATAGTAGGCTATAATTTTATTCTTTTAAATTAATAGATTGTGTTTTTATTTATAATAGTTAAACTTCTCTTAATATTACTTACTTTCCCTAAGGCCCAGAGTATTGGCAAATACAAGTAAAGATTGTATACAAAATTGCAATCTTGGTTTCTAAGGCCAGGAGTTTGCTTTTGTACTACTGTGGCTAATACTTTTTTAATATCTTGACTAGTTATCTTAGGTCTTTTGTGTATGTATATATATATATAATATATATTACCAATCCAATTACAATGCAATAAGTGATCCCAAAAGCATTATATGGATTTTAAGAACAATTTTAAACATTATTTAATATAAATGATATAAATGTTTTTGTTGGTATATATAATGTGAAACGATTTCTTTATGAAAACTGAAGAAGAAACGCAAATAAGGAAGAAAATTCAAATTTATCTTCTTAGAATATACTCTTAAAAATGTTTAACAAATAAAACCAATATAAAAGTTTAGATTTTTTAGAGTAAAAATTATGCGCGCTGTGCTGATAAATTAGTGTTTATACGTAAAAACTGTGCAACCCGATAAAAAGATCCATTTTTTAGGGTCACCGATATCAGATTCAAAGAATTTAACTCAGAGCTAATAAAATTGAACATAATATCAGTATTATGTTCAATATTAATAGGTTATAAATTAATATTGAACATAATACTGATTTGATGACGTGCAGGCCAAATATTTAGTAATTTTTGTTGTGAGACATATTTTGTATGGTGATTGCTGTGATACTACAATAACGAAATTTTTTAACACGCTTCTTTAAAACAATCCATGATTTAATTCATTTGCTCTGTCGTTAAAGATAATGTAACAAAAAGGCAATTAATTGTACAATATTATCACTAAAATGTATAAGCAAATAAATTATATAAACTAAATCTAAATATTCAAATATATGTATATATATATGTATATAAGAACAAACACACAACACATAATATTTCATTATATTTAGAATGTAATTAGATATAAGATAATGCGAGTGATTATGCTGGAAACTTTATATCATGCACAAAGTATTACATCCACAATATGTTTTAAAATCTATTTGAAATATAAATAATGCTGAAATCATTTGTGAAAAATAATATCACAAGCAAATTTACATAATTCTAAACGAAATATTCTCTTTTAAAAATGATCTATATTCTAAAAGATTATTTAAAAAATTAATGTACTTTGGATGATGTGGACACAGCTATGATCTTATAACCTCTATAAAATGTCTTCAGAATCTCCAACATGAACTCGTTTTTAAGGAAGTGTACGTATAAAAAATATTTCAGATTGGTGTCTATATAACACCGATATTATCGTTAGTAACATAAAAAGTTTAAGTTTTAGATATCATTACTAATATAATGTATTTTTTAAATGTGACAAGTTGTAACAAATTAAAAGTTATATTCCACGCTCGAACATAAAATTATCATTCTTAATATTTTTCAAAATTAATCAGTAATTTATAATAAAACATTATTTTTTATGTTAAAAAAGTATTAATTTTTGTTCAGGCATCATGATGAAAATAAAATTCTGAGAATTATCAAAAGTATTCTTTGAATCTGAAGAAAAAATTATAACATTTAAATATATATATTTTTTGTTAGCATTATTTTGAAACATTAAAATTTTTATTAGAGAATTATATGATGACATTATATGAGTATTTATAAATATTGCCTCAAACTACAGGTTTCAAAGTCAATTAATTTTATGAAAAGAAAAAAAATGCATTTATTAAGAAAGACAGAATAAATATGGAAGCAAACAGTCTATTCACCTGAAAAATAGAGTGAATACGGAAGTGAATAGTATAAAAACATTTCAAACTAACACCTTCACGCACTTAAACATACCATAAAATACGGCGTATAACGCGAACTGTCGTATAACGTGCTCCTGTACCAGAGATGGCGAACCAATGCACGCGACACAATATTTTGGGCACGCCACCGAACAAAACGGTTTGCATTTCTGTCAAAATATTTCCGTAATTGATTCGTCAATCAAGGAATTTTCAGGGATATATCTCAACTCAAAGAATTATCCGAAACGCAGAAGTTTACTATGTACCCTAATGTGACTTAATTTGGTAAACTGAATTTGTCCCAATTCGATTGGCTGGAAATTGAAGAATTTGAAATGCAACTGATGGATTTCCTGTCTAGTTAATTATGGTTTCAAAAACTTATTGGAACAAGAAAAAAGTTGAAACTGACTGAAACAAAAGATCAACCAGCAATTAAATGCGATTAACGAAATTTTATATATATATATAACCATATTTTCATCTAGCTATGGCTGCGAGTCATTATTTTCAGAAATAAATATATCATTAAAGACTCGCTTAGAAACCGTTTGGCAGATGATTCCAACTCAGCATGCATTCCGTTAAAAGTAACACCTTACAATCCTAAAAAAAGATATTTGTCCTCTAATCGGTAACATCAGAAGTCACACTAATTTTACTTTAATTTGAATTGGACGTATAACAAAAACATTTAATACTTTGCAATGCAAAATTTATTTTTTCGTAGTAAATATAAAGAGCTTTGAGTTGTTGGAATTTAGCTTTATTTTTTTCGCAATAATCAGAAGTCAAAATTGTTTAGCGGCATGTCTATATTTCATTAAATATTTTAGTAGAAAAATGGCCTGCGTCGACCCATAAAGGTTCACCACTCCTGGCCTATACTTTCAAGCTGCAATTTTATTTTTTCGGTGTATTCGCCACATAACGCGCATCCTCTTTTTGCAAAGGAACCTGAAATGCACTTGCTCAATGTTCTAATGTTTTGAAGTCATTTATTCGAGATATTTTCTTAAACTTCAGTGAAAAGTAGTGTACTTCTAGAACTATAATTTTTTAAGTTCATAAGGAATGTTATTTCTGTCAAGTAAACAGTATTTCAATATGTATAGAAGTCTAATTTTTCTTCGCTCATCTTTTATTTATTTTTAAAGTTCACATTTTTATACTCGGAAAATAACGCCCACCTTTAAATTTCGATGGTACTTTTTGAGTTAAAAGTGCTTTTTATACGTCAGATTTTACGATTCATGCAAAAAATATTATTATAAACTGATATGAATGTAAACTGTTAAATTAATTATTCAATCATTTTTTACAATTATTTATAACTTTCAACTCCAATATTTAACTTTATTATGAATTTTTATTACTATTTATGTATGTGATTAAATATGTTTACTTTTATTTTTTTATTACTGAATAATTTAACGTAAATAAATCAGTATGTATTAATTAAATATAACCAAAAACAGTGAGTGATTGTCCATTAATGTAGGATTATAAAGCCCAAAGAGGGCTATTTGTGACGGACCTCGTAATTATGATCAAGTGACGATTACCAAATGCAATAGTTGTAATTGTAATTATAAGGTTAGAGAAGTATCTGTTTTCCATAATGAATACTATCTCCAAAAATACACTTTTATTTCTCTTGCAGATATGCCTTTTTAAGTAATTCAATTAAATAATTATTTGACTCTTTTCACACAAGGAAGAATTAACTTAAAAAGAGCAATTACTTCATATCCTTTTAATCTCGTTCTTTTTTAAATTGGCTCTAAAATCTCAAGAGGCTTTAAGTCACATTCAATTTTTAGGACTTGGTCTTCACCTTCTCTTGGGACTCTTAGTCACTCTTGAATTAAGGAGTTTAAACTTCGGAAAGGGATAGTGGAATTGGATCAAGTTCGACAAATTCAATTTACGGTATTTTATACTTTTGTTCATTTTGAAAGTTGGAATCAGATGTTTCAAATAAATATTGTAACATTTGGTAACCGTTAAAAATAACAGATACTTTAAAAAAAAAGAATAATCTATTGCAGTTTTCTGTAAAGGTTACTTTTCAAAAATACGAAACAATTTAACAGATGTTGCGAAAAGATTTAATATATTTTTTTAATATATAAAAAATATTATTTATTGAAGGTGTAATAAAAGAAAGTTTCAAATATCCTGGATATCACTAAACTCGCTTTCTGATTCCCGAATACATAACATGCATCGTTAAATAACTCAACCCAATATAATCTCCAGGAGATTTGAAATTTGCAACAGATATAGATTACAAGGCAATTTATTAAGTTTTTTCGATAATGTCTGAAAATCTTCAAGAATATTTTTAACATTTTTTGTAAAGTTTTATTAAATTATTTATACTCTATTCTATGTCATTAAGAGTAAATGTGAAGTAAGAAATATAATGCAATTTTCTAAATATAATGCAATCCCTCAAGATAAGACACGCTGTTGATAATGCTTAACGTTAAAAATCATTAAATACTGTATGCTTAAAATATTTTTGATAATTTTGATTGAACAGCTAGAATGTTGTATGTGTCTGTGAAGACAGCTTTAAACTACTTAAAATCATATTGGAAAGAAAAAAAAGTGTATACGTGATTTCGATTTCAAAAACCTTTTTAACTCCGTATTAATTGTAATATGGAAAAAAATCGTATGATAAATATCTTTTAAATGATACAACGAAACTGGATAAGTTTATTACTCTTGTTAAACTTGCACTGTAAAAAAACACTGATATTGTTTTTAATTAAAATCTTGAGAAAAAAGTTATGGACTTCCCCTCATGGTGATCCAGCCAGAAATTGCTTGACCAATCTCTACATATTTTTAAATAAACCATGTTGTGTGTGTGTGAAAACAAATCCTAATTTATTTATGACGGACATTTGATTATTTTCGGTCTTAATAGGAAAATTGAACAAATATTTACTTAATATTACCTGATTATTTTAACATTAAAAGGATACAATAACTCAAACAAATATTGAAATCTATGGGTGATTTATAAGAAAGCCATCTGTAATTTTCATGGTTAAAAGAGATGTATCCCATTTATTAATTGTTTTTATTAACAACTTATATATATATATATATATTAATTTACAGAAATATCAAGAGATTGTGAACACCTACTCAATAATGCATTGCTCCACCTTTTCCAAGCAAAACAGCTGCAAATTTCATTAGCATGGATGGCCAAACATGTTTTTGATAGATGACTGTAGAAAGGTTTTAGTACCAAATATGTAAGCTCTGGTCATGCAAAGTCGAGCTATTCCGATATGGAGACGTTTAATCACCGATTTACCTTTCTATGAAATCCCAAATGTGCTTTATCAGATTAGGATTCAGTGAATGAGATTACCAGGATATTAAACGGAATGGATAATTATGCTCCTCGAACCACTCTTACACAATTCGAGAACTGTGACTTGAGATGCTTTCCTGCTAGAAGTTTCTATTTCCAGTTAAGGAAACAGACGCCATGTAAGTGCGCAACTCATCCATAATTATGCTCAGCTGAGTCTTCAACTTTCATTGTCCCTTCCACTACAACTAAGGATCCCGGAACCACCCGCGGGAACATCTTTCAAAGCATTATAACTCTCCCAACAGACTCTGTTTAACCTACTTTACATGGGAAGAGCAACTGTTCCTTTGGAAGATGGCGCATCTTTACACAACCATCAACGTGGTGAACGATATATCATGAGCCGTCAGACCATTTAACTATCTGCCACTCTTCAATTGTACAATCTTGATGTTCCTGGGCCCACTGTAGCTGTATTTGAGGATAACGCATGGTCAACAGAGGCACATGAATGGGACGTTCGCTGTGCAGTCCACTTATCCGACAGTGTCCACTGAGCTGTATTTCGAAACACTTGTACTTGGATGTGCATTGAATTATGCTGTCAGCTGACCCACTGTCAAACGCAATTTTTGCTTTACCTGCTTCGACGGTTACCAACGTCCTTTTTCTTTGATGATGCGTGGACGTCCAAAAGCTTGGCATCTACTGCTGAATTCACCGTCATTTATCCACTTTATACACATTCTAAAAGCAGCAGATCACGAAAGGCCTACCAGCCATGGTGTTTTCGAGATACTTGTTCTGAGTCCTTGGACCATTACAATCTACCATCTATCGAATTCGTTTAGATCAGCAGCCATCCCATCATTCTTAAAAATAAGTGCAAAAAAGATTCCTTACCTTCTATATATAATAAACGAAGTGAACGTTCTTAACAAACGAATTAAATGTGTATATATCCTTACGAACCAACTAAACAGTCCGCCATATTCATCGATGACGCATTTTGATTATTGTAAAGTTTAATGAGAGACAAACTTGCCGCGATGTGGGCTATATACTACCAATCATACGAACGCTAATAGTATTTACATTTTAGATGCTCAGTTGCACACAGAAGCTTCGGTGTATGGTCAATATTTCGGTACACATTCTCCAGCAGCAGTTTAGTGCCATGTTCTCTTATACAGGTACCCACCAAAACATACAGGAGAGTTCATTGAAAGGTCTGGTGGTAATCGTAATGTATTGACTAAACAGCGTGTGTAATACGAACAAACACACACACACACATGCACACACACATACATACATACATGCATGCATACATACTATAAATAATATTACCTTCACACAAAATAAACAAATTGAACAATATTAAGAAATGCATGTATTAATGTATATATCATGATTATCCCATAAATTTGGGAAAAAATACATGCATATCATAAATACATTGATCGCCTTTGTAGTTTTTATTGAATTTTTACAAATCCACCGCACAAATTATGATCACAAAGAAGGCTAGCTCAGCGTTTCCCAAACTGGGGTGTGCACCCCCCCCCCCGAAGGAGACGGGAAAATCCTTCATGGAGGGCGTGAGCATATTGAAAAGTCGGAAATAAAAAAGATAAATTTTTAAAAAATTATTAATTTTCTGAAAGGAAACAAATTAAAGTATATTCTTAACTATTTAAAATAGTATGTAACATAATACTTATCGTATTACTTATATATAAGTTGCATAAAATATTTATTACTTGATAGTAATATACACAAAATTTGATACTTAGATTGATAATTTGTACAGTTGATTATTAAGGTCATATTGTAGCTTTTGCGTTAAAGTACATTATTATTGTTTTCATTACATTGTTATCGTATGGGGTGAGGCAATGAAAATTATGATCGGGAGAAAATCGGGTGACCAACATTGAAAGTTTGAGAAGCACTGGTCTAGCTTTAAATGCTTAAACTATTTTTTCTTACTCTTTACACATTTAAAACATTTAATTTACTTACAATTTTTTGTTTTTCTGACAACTAATGAGCAACCAATATTCAACCAATAAACAAACAGGTAACATCAGCTAGCATCTTTTATGGCATCATGGCAATAGTGACGTGTTACTTATGGTGTATTTAAGATCTACATTTTGGTTATATGATGCTCAATATCAACTTTACGACATTTATTTTTGAATATATTTGCTATAAGTATAATTTTGCTTACGCATTATTCCTACAACAGATTACAATATACAAGCCTTCTCTAATTTGGTTAACTACTCATCCATTTATTTCAATACTTTATCTATTGCATTCTTTAATATTTGGATATTTTCCTACTAATCTACCGAGTCTCAAAGGAAGAGACACCAAACTTGTTCAAACCCACTTATTCGATATGCCGCCAATATTTCCTTGAAAATGGACTAAGCTTATTTTTTTAAAATTAAAATTAGCTTTGGTCTTTCATTTAATGTATTGTGTTTGTTTAGGGGATTTTTAAACTAATTCATCATATATCTCATTTACATCATATATATCTCATGGACTCAGATATATATGTATATATATATATTCTGTTTTTAATAAAACTCCAATTGTATTTATTTCAATAAATGTGCAAATTTACTTGCCCACTACGGCCCTTGTGTAAGTTTAACAACCCACTCTTAAGACATTAGTTTTTTACCCCATAAGCTTCTTAAAGTTAATATATTCTGGTCTAGTCAAACACTTTTTTTTCGTCCATTTTTTTTTTTTTTTTACAATCACTGATAAAGTTGCTTTTGGCAAGAGATAATTTTTTAATGAACGTTGCCGACACTTCCTTGCAAGTCTATTGCTGTGGTGGAAAAAAAAGCTAGATGACATTTTTTGTCTGATAAGGAATATTTTTTTTTATGTGATTGAATAATTTCATGCACTAGGTGTAGAAAATGATGGAAGGAAAACATTATCTTTAATGAGTAGAAGTGAAAAAGTCACGATGAGATATTTGAAAATTAAATGTAGTTATATTTTCGAAAAGTTTGATATTTTCTAAGCAAGAGAATTCCCGGAAATTAATTCTATTTTTCACATAACGATTATTACATTTTATCAAATACGTGAGAGTTCTTAAGAAATTTTAACTTTGTAATAAAACAAGTATTGAATGTCTGAGTGAACTGACAAACATATATTTGCTAATTCTGTTAAATTCTGCAAATATTCCTTTATAAGCAAATATAAGGGCATTTCCATATGTTCTTGAAAAATATATTCACTGAATGTAAAACTTTGGAACTATGTTTAATAGAAAGATTATTCAATATTAATAACAGATCAAACAGTTCTGAAACATGCGCCCTTTGAAATATTGTGCCTTTTAGATTATAATCATCCAATAAGCACTCGTATTTTCATAGCGATAACAAAGTTAAAAGTTAGTATAACTGGAAACTATATAAAAAAATCGAGATAGGTAGAGGAAAAATGTGCGTTAGAATCACATTGAGAAGTGAGTAATATGTTAAGACGAATTCTACTTTTCTCTTTAATTTACTAATGTAGGAAAACTATTTTTATTTCAGTAATATTAGAACTTTTTTAAACAACATAATACACACACACACACACACATATATATAAAAAAAAAAAAAAAAAAAAAATATATATATATATATATATGTAAGGATAATTAACTAGTATCTAAAACAAAATCTACTATTCACCATTTAACATTTATTTTCCATTACATATTCGAATCTTAAATTAAACAACTAATTATTTTTCAGGAAACATATTACAAACATAATAATTTGACTTCCAGCTCATTAAAAGAAACAGTTTTTATTCATCCAGCGATCAACACATCTTTTCGGTGCGGGAAACCCACCTTGAGGACTCGAATTTTAATTGAATTGTTTATCTAATTCTGGAGCTGCTAAATAATGACTTTTTATTTGAAGTTTCGATTGGAGAGTAAAGCATGAGAATATATAAGCGAAGACCTTAAAAATTAATGTTCTTGATGTTGACTTCAAAATATTTTATACATATATCTATATATGTAATATTGCCAAATATATTGCCCAATATTGCCAAATTCGTAATTTAATAACGTTTTAATATATAATGCTTAACTTTTAAGATTTTTTTTTGTATTATAGATTCTGCAATTATATCTTTTATATTAGTTAAATTCATTTAGAATAATAATTTAGATAAAAATACCATTTATTATAAAATACCGTTTCGTACTTCAAGAGACCATAATCATTTCTACTTCTATGCCCAATTTTGTAGTTTTTTATCCTCATTTTATTTTGTTTAACAAGGAAATAAATTGAAAAATAAGTAACATTGGCAGATTTAATTTAAATATATTAAAAACAAAAAGGAACTTTGAAAATTAAACATCATAATTTTTCAAATTATAATTATCAATTACTTAAAAAATCAAAAAAGAAAATAATATTCATTTAAATTTTAAAAGAACCCAGTAGAACTGGAAACGAACAAGCCATTTAATTTGATGGAAATATTTTGAATATATTAATTTTAACTGGATAGTATTAGTTTTCACAAAAGTAAATAACCGTGAAGAGACTTTTAAAATTTTCCTTTTAATAATGCTATTAAAATGCAGATAAGCACAGTCAAATATAATGTATCACACTTAAATTTTTTCTTTCAAAAGTTTTCTTAAAAATTACTTTTAATCTACTTAAAATGCTGTAAAAGCGAAATTTTACATATTGTCAATATATCTAACAAGGTAATATAAAACTTTCATAGCATATTTTTCTAATGTATAATATTTTATTTGCTATGCATTATAAGAATAGTTAAATACTTTTTCTTGTGTGTTTCTTACTAATTTATTACTATAAAATTTAAAAAAAAATAATTTGGATTAAATTTAAACACAAACAATTTAAGTTTTTAATTGTTCAGTAATGATCAAAACTGCATTAGAAATCCTTATTGTTCATGAGATGTAGCTATACACCGTTCTCAATTCAGTGAAGAAACCCATTGGATTTTGGCCAAATTACATTCGAAAACTAACCAAAAGTTTCATATAGTAACGAAATGTTTATCAAATATTTTATATTAAATTTTTATAAAACTTGCAATTATAGATACTTATTTCAACCATTAATTTATCATTGTAAATAAATTTCTATGCAATTTTTTGGAATAAATTTAAAAAATTCAAACATCGAAGAACTTTAAACAGTTTTTAACCCTTTGCACACCATATAACCTTCAATGGATATCTGCTATGTAGGGCAAAATTACATTGTAGCCTCATGGGGATACATGTCTTATTTAGGAGTACAACCAGTGTAACCAGCACATGAAACATTGTATAGTAAATTTTCTTTTATTGGTTTGTATAAAATTACAAAGGTTAAGTTACAAAGTATCTGCGTTATAAAAATTTGAAAAAAATACAAAAATTAGAATTAAAATTAGAAATCTTCGTGAATTGCTCGAAGTGTTCCACGGAACAAAAAAGCTTTTTATTCAATGTATTGTCTTTTTTGCTCCATTTCTTCATTTTCTTCACAAATAAATAAATCCATATCAGAGTCATTGTCGCGCGCGTATTCACCGGTTTCAGACAAATATTCTCTTTCAGTATCACTTTCGTTGAAATCCAAAAACGATACCATTTTGGAAAGAAAAAATAAAAGTAAACAACAAAAATAGTTAGATAAACTTAAAAAAAAACGAATGAATGCATGCCTTAATAAGCGTCAGAACGAAAATGAGGTATGTGTCGTAATTTATGTCAGTATCCCCAGAAATTTGGGATTTGCGCGTACGCTATAAATCGCATTCTGGAACTCAAGGAGTTAAAATAAGGAAAAAGTGGTTTTTATTGTTCAGTCATGAATACTCTACAAGGAACTTTAAATGACATCCCTTTATCTTTCCTTTCTTTACAGCTATGAAATTAAATTTTATTATAAAACATCAAATGGCTCAGAAAAGCAAATAATAATAATAATAAATAAAATAATATAAAAATAGAATTTATAATTTTTTAATTATGTTCTTTTATAACTTCAAATTTTATTATGTTCATATTTTTTTCGAAAAATATCATGCAAAATTATTCTTAAGAGCAGTCGGTATCCCCTATACCCTCTAATGTTAAATTAAGCTTTTTTATGTATCTTTTTCTCAGAAACTGTTAAATATAAAAACTTCAAATTATGTCTGTATATTAATTATACTTTTAATTTTTTTAAGTGAGATTTTTTAAATATATTGTTACATTTTTTTTCAAAATCATGCAACGTAAAAGTATCACTATGAATTTTTTGAAAATTGTCATTTTTTTTCACGATAACTGACTATTACAAAAATATTTTGGGAATTTTAAGAAAAGCTCACTTTAGTATATATAGTTACATATCAGTTATGTTTACTGAAATTTGCATGAAGATCCTTTCAATCAATTTTGAGAAAAAAGAACACGCAGTTTGAAAAGCATCGTTTTGAGAAAAATGCATTTTTAAAATGAAAGGTCACTTCATCATAAAAATTATGAATTACAACATGTATTTGTCCCATTTTATAACACATTAGCTTATCTTATTTTTATTTTCAGACTTTTTGGCTTCCTATTTTACTTAAATTGCCCAGAAAATACATTCATAGCATTTTTCAGCTTTAATTTTACGAGATATTTTGTAATATTTACATTAATTTTCTCAAAATTTGTATAAATTTTTGAAGAAGTTTTATATTTGATGTATTACAAACATCAAAGTTAACAATAAAACACCATGAATGCTTTAGAATTATATAGAAATAAGGATATAGAAATATTTGATTATACGACAGTTCTCGAAAGTTTTCATTAATGTTTTGTATATTCACATGCAAACAGTATTTCTAAAAGTATCAGATCTCAATAACTGATCAAATGATTTCTTAAACAGCCAAAATAAAACTGTTTTTATCTTTTTAAGGCGATATTATACCCTAAAAATCATTAAACTGTCGAAAAAATTTTTATTGGCTTATTTGATACCCCGAATCTTTATAAATATGCCGGCAAAATTTCAAAGCTTTACCTTTCATTAAGTAATGGATCAATGTTTGATGCTAAACAGCAACTACCACGCCTACATATCAGATTATCTGCTAGAAAAGAGCCTGATAAAAATGAATTAATTATTTTTCTAATGCGCATCAATGAGATTGACATTATATATGCAGTAATAAATCATTTTAAGAAAGAATTGTGGAATTCATGCAAAAAGTCTAGTTTGTGAATTATTTACTGAAGATCAAATGGATTTGGTCAAGATTTAAAAGTTTTGCGTGCTTTTTATGATGTTATTATGAATGAAATTAAAACTTCAAAACGGATTCTCCCAAAGCACAAATACAAAATCTCATTTTGATAACTCAGATAATTAAAAATCTAATTCGCAAGAATAGGAAAAACTCAAATATTTATATATTTGTTTTTGGTGATATCAATATATCCCATATGCACGAGATTCAACACTTTTATTATTAAAATATTTTAAGATATTTATTTAAACAAATGCACATACACAGATCTTAGATTTTGATGTATTTTACCTATAAATTGTTATTTGATTTTGCTTTTATTTCTGTACAATATTTAAAATGCAAAGGCTTTTAAAATCATGGAAATAAAAAATAAAGGCATAAACATCTTTTGTACATATTGTGCATTAGTTCTGAGCATGGAATTAACTCTGAAGTGTGTGTATTTTTTTTTTTTTTTATAATTATCAAAATAAAGTTTTATGAAACATTGATCTTTCATTCGTTTTTTTCTATATATTCATTATGGCAGTATACTGTTTAATTGCTCTACATTTATGCAGCTTTTTATGGTAAGTAGTTTTAAATAAGCTAATTAACATTTCAGAAGAGTTTCAGACTATTCGATGGATATTATATCATGCTATTCATGGAATGAAAACTTCAAACTCATATTTCTCCATGTTGAATTTTTGTACATATACTGTTATTCAAAACCCTAAGGCTTTTCTGATAATTGAAGTATGGATTTGAAATTTCTTATGCATGTTCTGAAATGTATGTTTCGTAAAACTGTGCATGGAATTAGCTCTAACATATTTAGTACTTTTTCTAAAAAATTTCAAAATCAAAATTAAAGTTTTTTTGGGAATTTTTGGAAGTTTAACTATAAAAAAATTAATAAAAAATTAAAGAGCAGCAGCAGAAAAAAAATCCAGGCATAGTTTTATGTAGTATACATATTATAAGGTACTTGGAAAAAATTTTGAAAGAAAAGAGACATATTTAAAAAAGCCTTATAGATTTAAAAAATGCTTAAAAGTGCTAAAAAATTTTACTTTTACAAACATTTTGCAACAAATTAAATTTTTTTTTGTATGGAATTATTATTAAATATTAATTTTTATGAAATAAAATTAAAACCAAATATCAAATATTAAAAATAAAAAATAAAAATGGTTAAGATGGTACCATATTGCCTTAAATATTTATATATATTTATATAATTATGTTATTTTATGTATATAACGCGCTTTACAGGAGACTTCAAAAATCATCACATACCAGCATATCATCATAAACACCTATGGACCTTTTCCTCAGAAACTATTAAATATTAAGACCAGATTTGGTCTATATATTAATTATACTTTTATATTTATATTGAAGAGAGATTTTTTAAATATATTGTTAAGTTTTTTAAAAATCATTCAACGTTAAAATCTATGAATCTATGAATTTTTTGAAAATTGTCATTTTTTTCACGATAACTGACTTTTAAAAAAATATTTTGGGAATTTTAAAAAAAATCTCACTTTAGTATATATAGTTACATATCAGTTATGTTCACTGAAATTTGCATAAGGATTCCTTCAATCAATTATGAGAAAAATGTGCACAACAGTTTGAAATACATCATTGTGCGAAAAATGCATTTTTTATATGAAATGTCACTTAATCACAAAAATTATAATTTACAATATGTATTTGCCACATTTTATTCAACATTAGCATCATGTCAATATATTTAAGTAAAATGGGAAACAAAAAAGTCTTAAAATACTCAGAAAATACATTTATAGCATTTTTCAGTTTTTGTTTGACGAGATATTTTGTAAATTTACATCTATTTTCTCAAAATTTGTATAAATTTTTGAAGAATTTGTAGCATTTATGCATTACAAATATCAAAGTAGAGCATATATCATCGTAAATATAATGTGAAAAATTTATCTATATGGTTTTGGTGTGCATTTGATAAAACATGATTTTACGTCATTTCGAAAGTTTTCATCAGTGTTTTGTGTCTTCACATGCAAACATAAGTTTCTAAAACTTTTAAATTTCAAAAGTTTCTCTAAACTGGACAAATTATTTCTAAAACAGCCAAATAAAACTGTTTTTATGTTTTTAAACATGATATTTATGTATTTGTATGTATGTAACTAACTTCTGGCAATGACAAATGATATTGCATATTTGAATTATTTGTAAGTACCATTCATTCAGAAACTTTTGAATATTTAAGTTTAAAAACTTGTCTATACAATGAAGAAACATTTATATTTTTACTCAAGTGACATTTTTTCAAACATATTTAGTTTTTTTCAGAAAACAAACAAACTTTTGCTTATCTTCAATGCATTTATTCAAATTAGTCATGATATGTCTCTTTTGCTAAATGTTTTTGTAATGTTTCTAAAATATCACTGCAGTAAGCACAAGTATACAAAAAGTATATATAATAGAAGTTTCCTATGCATTCACGTACAGTAAATTTAGAAGAATTTCATTTTTAAAACACAATTTTAAAAATATAATTTTTAGAAAACAGTATTTTTTATTTAAAAAAATCTAACCTTGACATAATGAATAATCTAAAAAAAAAATGATTTTTTCTTCATTATATATAAATTACAATTTTAATCCTACCAACCATCTAACTGTAAATCAAGCTACAGTCTTGACAGTTAATTGCACAGTTATACCGTTATCCTTAGTTAATTGCGTATGAAGAAATAAAAAGAAGGTTTTGCAATTGTTTCAGGATATTTAAAAGGTAAATATCAGTTAAAAGTGGGCGTGGTTCGCCAGATGATGATTTTTTAACAGTCATTATGACATACTTCTAATTGAAAATATTTCATATGTGTTACATCCCTAGAAAGGTTATGAACTGCAGATTTCAGAAATATGAAATACTCAAAATCGATAGTTTCAAGATTTTTACCCTACTGACTGTTCTTAAGAGAGAAAAAAATATTGAAACTGTGAAATAAAACTTCTCTGTGCAATATTTAAGTGATATAATAAAATTTAATTTATAGTTCAGAAATGTGTTTCTGAAATTCTCTAATAGAACGAAAAAATTAGATTTATTCCTTGGGATGAAAAATATTTTAGAGTTATTTTTTTTTACCATTCACAGACACCTAATAAATTTTCACTACTAAATGGTAATTCACAGCACTCTTTATGATATATTTTATTTCTCAATTTTTGAGAGACCACCTCATCTCCTTGAACGTAATATATTCTTCAAATACTGATGAAGTAAATGCATCTTTGAATGAATTTCAAACATTTCCTCGCTATTTGAATTATTGCACTTATATAATGATATTTATTTATTTTAATTAAAATAAATTAAATTAATTAACATCGTAAAAATAGCAAAATGACTAATTTTAATAATGTAGGATAAAAATGTGGGAGTGTATTAATCATTAAACTCTTATATAACTAAACTTCTTAGTATAAAAAATTATTCAAAAGTACAACATTATTTTATAGTTAATGTTTTGTCTTAAAACAATTAAAATACTTAATCATAAAAGTTTAATAATTTCATAATTTTCTAAGGATATGCTTCATATTGTGTGTGTTTAACTTCTGAAATCATATAGCAATAATTTCTACCATGATTTGATTCAAATTATTATAGCTTCTCAGCACGAAATACAACTTTAGGAATAAAAATCTTGATTGCTTATTTTATTAAAAATGTAGTTAACAAAAATAATTACTAAATATTTAAATAGGGTATTTTTAACCCCTTAAGACTTACGTATATAATCTGGCACTGTCTTAGCAAGTTGCATATACACGCCTCGTTAAAAGCCTCGGTATGTTAACCGTCTCTAGACTTATATACCCTCGCTAAGATAGAGTGTTTACTGTGTCTAGTGTATATATGCTCTTTTTTGAAGTACGATCTTTTGCATAACGCTGCTATTAGTAACACTGCTCCCATGGCTTTGGAATGCTATAAAATGACCTTCACAGTGGTTAGAAAGGACTTATTTAGTTCATAGAAGATGTGAAGGAGAAGAATTGGAAAGAGGATATTCCTGGAATGATGGGAGTGTCATAGCTATACAGCATTGCTCTTAGTTCTGTTTCAGTAAATCATGATTTTTTCTTTGTACTTACGCTTCTGTTTTTTCCTTTACCGTATGTAATAAAAGTATCTGTCCATGTAATAAAAGTTTTGTCTACTATATGAAAAGTATAATTGAATTGTACTGTGTCCCTTAAAGAAGAAACAGCTTCCAAACATTGATGATGAAGATTTTTGAATGGAATTTGTAAAACGCATAATTGAGAAGTTCCTCATTACTATACCACGACTCACCAAATGATAAAAGTTAGAAGCTGACTTTATCTTATAATATACTGCTAAAAAATTTCAGGACACATTACAGTCAATGTCGTCAAAGAAAGATACATCGAAAAAATGTGTTGTTTGTTCATGGTAACAAATTTCTTCTTGAATCTTTCTATCATTGCACTGTATGAGATGTTGGTTTATGTATGACACATATTTCAGGATCACTTGACTCTTAGTTTTAACAGTTTTTTTTATTACACTGTTACCCTATATTTTAAAATTTGTATTAAGATTTTTTCCCTCTTTTTTGTCTAAGTAAAAAGGTTTAAAATTGTAAAGTGTGCATTTTCTTTTTTCCCGTTACATCGCATAATAATATTCGCCTTTGTGAAAAATAGTATCACTGTGCAGCAAGTCTCATCCTTTTCCCTCTGCAGGTAAGGGAAAAAATTCGCATCTATAAAGAAATTTGTCAAGTTAAATGTCTTGTTCCCATTCACATGAATATAGCTTTTATTCTCATGGATTACCTATGTAAATATAATAAATATTAAATATACCGAAATAAAAGTCATTGAGAAATGTGTCAAAATTCAAAACCTCAAAAAGTCGGATAAATTATTTAGTTTAATTATTGTCTATGTATTTGTTAATATTCTTTCATTAAATACATTTATCTAAATTCTACAAAGCTTGTAATTTGAATAAATATAAATAACGTTGACAAGAATGCTGAAATAAATAATTTTCTTCAAACTCAATTCCAAAATATAAATAGTTTTAGTTAAATAATTAGAAATTTTAATGTCTTTTTCCCCCTAAACTGGGGTAATACTGGTTTACACTATTTCTTTTCCAGACAAAAAACAGCAACAGCAAAAAGCAGTCTCTTGGGTGAAATTTATTTCACCAGCAATTTTGCTCAATTTACGATACTTTTTTTCCTTTCTTTATTTTCTTCTTGTACTTTCTTCCAACTACATTCTCTTTTGACCATAAAAACAATCATAATTCACTTTCTAAATTACTCAAAAGCACGAAAGCAGAAAGCTGAGTGTAAAACGATAAGGGGGAAAAAACTGGATTAAAATAAAAAATATTTTTGCTTTTTACTAACCAGAATTTATCAGTAACAAGTTACTTTTAAATAACCAAATTTCATGACAGTTTTGCTTAAGGGAATTTATTGAATGCTTTTCTAAGCTAAAAAAAAAATTAGTAATATTTTTTTAGTCTCCTTTAAAATTTTCCTCAGAGTATTAGAATATTAATTCTTCTTTTATTTAAATTTATTCAACTATATTAGTTCATAATGTAATATATAATTTCCTTCCGTTCTTTTATATTCGTGTAATAATTAATATTCATTCATTATCAATATTTGTTGTTATTGTCGTGTAAGACAAAATCACAGGTAGAAACGATGATAAAATTTAGGTAAGGCCAAAGGTGTGAACCACTGCCTTGGCAATGCCCTCAGGCCTGTCTGTGTATAAGGTGTCCATGTTACAGTCAATGTTAATTTTGAAAAGAATACGAGTGAAATGGAAGGGCAGCTAAAAAATTGTTCAGGATTCCGGCGCTCCCGGGCAGTGCTTGCACTCCACATGCTCTTGATCCATCAGGCAGGATCAGTGAAAACTTTTTCCGTGGGTTTCCGCAGAACTTCTGTTTTTCTTATTGTTTTGGCATCAAAAATCAATCAATATTTATTCTTAAATAAGATTTCAGTTATAAAACCCCTCCCGTATAGTGGTGTTAGTGACGCTACTGCTTTCTCATAGGGCCTGAGTTCGAATCTTGGAGTTACGTGGATGTTTGTAAAAGTGTAGGGCCTTTTCGGTGTGGGGGTATTCTAAAAAGCCATTGAGCCGCAAATCCTCTCTTGAGATTGGCCGAAGGGGATGAGAGGCTGGAAGCCCCTGATCACTCCCAGGGTGTCGTCCCTCAAAATTGGGGTGAAACTGAGCCAAATTGTACCGTATGGTGCTAAAAGCTACGGCTAACGGCAGACATACAATCTAGCCTAGCGGGCGTTTTTGAGTGGCCTGGCAATTGGCCATTGTACTATGAAATTGAGTTACTTAAGTTAGTGACAAATTTTATAAGTCAAGCAATCAAATGTATTAATTTTCCTTTCAATTGCATATGGATGCGAATATTGCGAGATATTTATTTATGTCTATTTGCATAATTGTAACAGTTAGTGATAATAGATAACAGTAAAGTAGTGGCAATTTTATGAGTGTAACTAATTTTTAACTATCTCTCATTTCTTATAATTGAAAAAATAGGTTGTTTCAAGATCGTTGAATATTCGACTGTTTAAATTATTTCCATTTTAACTACTATTGTTTATTTCTCTCGGATTTTCTCAACTTTCCATGGAAATTACTGTATATTACCTGTTAAATCTCACGTTATACTCATTTTTAGGTGAAACTGTACTTTATTCTGAAGGCATATTTAAATACAATAAAATTAAAATTATTAAATCGAAAAAAATCAATGTACCCTCTTCAGCGGACGCGGTAAAATTATCAAATGTTGACCAGCCTGCGGCGATAAAAAGGTTGGAGAGCGTGCTTTACTTAAATTATTCTTTTCAATTGCATCAGCCAACTTATTTTAGACTTATTTTTTAGACAAATGCTTTCTTGGTCAGTATCGTCAAATGCAGCTATGGACATTTCCATTAGAGTTTTGAGTTTGCAGGCGATGCTTCTAACAAATGTAGAGTCTGATGCTCAATGTTGCATTTTTTCTATAACTTACCGCAACAAACGAGCCTTCATAGAACTATGTTATTCCCTTTTCATGCATATTTTTTGTCGGTTCACGAATAGTGTTTTAGGCCAGCATAATTTTTCTTTTGGATTCCTGGTGCATTGTCTTTTATGACATTTCTATAAAACTTTTGTAGTTTCTTTTATCTTTATTAATATAACTTCCCTGTTTAAGTTTACCAAGTCTCTTTCATTTCAATCTGGTTCATAACTTCTATTTTTCAATTTTAACATGAGATTCATATTAGTTTCTACTAAAAATTGAAGGGTTTTTAGGTGCCATCACTAAGTATGAAGGTTAATATCATTTGGCATTCTCTAATTGATTGTCGCCATACCATTAGGGTAGCATTCAATCTCTATGGCTCTAATTGTTCTTTTGAAATCCTTGTTGCACACACCAACATGCCCTTTATGTCATATGTGATACTTTGCGCTTTCGACTCCCATAATTCGCATTTAATTCTGATAGTGCTTTAAAAATACTTCTTTCAAAAATAAGGGTTAGTCCACTAAGGATATCAATAACTATACCTCATTCTAGGATATGCGTATGCCCTTGCTTTTAAAAAGTGTAAACGCATGGAACACATTGCTAATGTCTTCATTTTTTGGAGAATCATCTACTATTATGTGAGTTTCTCTGGCTGCTTAACATGGAATTTTAAGCATATTTCTTTACTTTTTTTAATCAATAAATTATTTTCTACTGAACAAATACAGTCGAACCTCTATAGTACGAAACTTATAATGAGAGTTTTTCTGTAAAGAGAGCTTTTCTGGAACTAAGAACATTTCACGACTTTCTTCGAAAATAATCTCCTAATAGCGAAGTTCATTTTTTATATAACGAACTTTTTCTCTTGTGATTCAATTTTGTTCTCTCTATTTTTAAAGTATTTCTGGACATTTCAAGTTATAATCCCTTTTAACGCATTTTATGGTACTCATAAATCTTGAATTGAATTTTTAGGTGCCTAACTTGGTCATTTCATCGAAGAAGTGCAACCTTTAACACCCAATGACAAGTTCACTGGAAACATCTTCGATATCAGATTTCACCCTCATTGGAGTCTTGCATCCTTGAACTAGTCTCCGTTCATTTGTAGAGTTGATCAGTCGTACTGTAACTTAGTTTCTTGTAGCTGAAAAATGTGAAAACGTAAGTGCTTGAGCACCAAAGAAAAAAAATTCAATTCTTCAGGAACTGGATAAAGGCGTCAAGAACCTTTTCTTACAGTCGGCTGGGTGTTGTGGTTGGTTTGTCGCTGGCTTTCTGCACCCATTGTTGCGGGTTCGACCCCGGCTCAAGTGAGTGGATTTTCATGACGCAGAAAATCGACAGCCACCATGTCGTGTGATTATGCGGCATGTAAAAGATCCATAGAGTGTCTGTTTGACTTGGATGCTCACGGCAAAATTAAATTCTAGTACAGGTTCGCATCATCAAGAGCTCAGGTGCCTCCTTCTGTGGAGGAAACTGGGCGTCAAAATTGCTTACTGTAATTGGTATCGCCTATATGGTGCAGCGCTAAGAAGTGATAGCAGCTCCCGGGGAAGGTACTAAGTCTGCGAAGGTTTAAGTGGAGTCAGTAGGGTAAACACATTCGGGGAATCGATTTTGAGTTTTTGATATTTCTAAAATCCCCAAATCATTACCTTTCCAATGATGTAACGTACTTGCCATTTTACTAAATAAAAGTATGTTAAAATGATTTTTAAAAAATAATCAGCTGATGAGCTACGCCCCCTTTGACAGATAGAAATGTAAACATTGACCTTTTAAATCTGGGAAGCTTTTCCAAAGCCACTCTCTGTTTTATTTATTCATACGCAATTAACTGTAGATTGACTGCAAGCGTAACTGTTAGGGTTGTTTACCTATTTTGGAAGGAATACACGTTTTTCTTGTTAGCGTTTTAAATATTTCGATATTTAAAATTTCTGAATATCAAAAATTTCAAAATTTTAAGAATTTAATATGCCAAGATCTACAAAAGTGTTCAAAAAACGTAAAGGTACGTTTTATAAAGGTAAGAATACTTTCAACCATACTAACGACAGTAATGTCAATCCTCAAGCTGGACATGCACATGACTCAAAGGAGACATGTGCAAAAGAAAAGAAAATTTCCAATTTAAATGGAAGCTTTTCTTCCTATGACAAAAGTGTAGGTATTATTAATGCCATTATGAATTTGAATATTCCGGCATTTGTTTTCAAGAATGAAGTTCACTGTAAAATGTGTAACCATGGCTTAGACATGCAAGTTTTAAAAGGTAAGTCTGGACTGGCTATTACATTTGTCCTGAAATGTTGTGCTTGTCCATATCATGTAGAATTCTCTTCTTCAAATTTTCATGAAGGAACGCAAATTGCTACAATAAATACCAGGTTTGTATATGTATGCGTTCCATTGGAAAAGATGCAGAAGCTGGGAGAATGTTTTGCGGCATAATGAATCTCTCCATACGTTTTCTCCTTACGGTAAGCGAATCTTAAATGCTGCAAAACTTGTTTACGAGGACTCCATTCAAAATTCTGCGAAGAAAGCTATTTGTGAAAATAAAGGTAATAATAATATTGCAGTCCCTGTAGATGGTACATGGCAGAAGCGAGGTTACTCATCATTGAATGGTGCAGTTACTGTGACCAGCATTGATACAGGTAAGGTGATAGATGTTGATATTCTTTCAAAATATTGCATATGTAAAAACTTACCTTCTCATCAAAAGGATTGTAAAAGGAATTACGTTGTATCTAGTGGAGCCATGGAAATTCAAGGTGAGTCCATAAAATTTTTCAACGGTCATTATCTTTGCATAATGCCCGATATATTACTTACTTAGGGGATGGAGATTGCAAAGCATTTGATGCTGTTAGAAAGGAAAACATCTATGGAGATGAATACCCAATTGAAAAATTGGAGTGCATTGGACATGTCATGAAGCGCATGGGAACAAGATTACGCCGATTAAAAACTCAATTGAAAGTGCAAATCTTGTCAGACGGTAAGTGTTTAAGTGGAAAAAATCGTTTGACTGAGCATGAAATAGATAACTTACAGTTTTACTATGGATCAGCTATGCGGAGAAATTACACTAGTGTTCAGAACATGCGGCAAGATATCTGGGCCTTTTTTCTGCATAAGCTGTCAACAGATGAATATCCTCAACATGGTTTTTTTCCTGTTGGTGAAGATTCATGGTGTGGATATAAAAAGGCTGAAGCATCAGGTAAGTCTTACAAACATACAAATAGTCTTCCGGTCGCTGTTGTAGAAGCAATGCGTCCTATATTTAGAGATATTTCCCATCCTGATCTGTCGAGAAAATGTTTGCATGGAAAAACACAAAACCCGAATGAAAGTTTTAATAATGTCACATGGTGTCACGTGTTCCTAAAACAATATTTGTACAGATTGAAACACTTTCACTTGGTGTTTATGATGCTGTTTGTTCTTTTAATGATGGTAATGTATCCAAATTAAAAATGCTGCAGAAAATGGGAATCGAGCCTGGAGAATATTCGGTAAGTGCCATGAAAATTCTTGATAGAGAAAGGTTAATGAGAGCAGTGTATGCTTTTTCTGGAAGAGCGAAGAAAATTAGAAAAGATAAAAGAAGAAAAAGAAAAAAAGAAGAAGATAATATTAATAAAAATAAGGTAAAAACCGGCTACAGTGCAGGATTATATGATGAGGTAAAATTTTATAACAAAAGCGACTGTTTTCTAAAAATGTTCTTTTCTAAACTGTGTTTTATCTTTTCTATAAATCTACTGTATGCATGAACTGGAAATTTTTATTTTATATTTCATATATATTCTTGTGTAAACTGAAGTGAAATTTTTGAAATATTCCTCAGACATTTAGCTAAAAAGCATATGTCGTAACACAGAAAAGGAAAATTTTTATTAAATTCCTTATTGTACTCTGCAAAAATTATTTTTTTAAACAGGCTGATCAATTTTTTAAAAAAAAATTTCACTTCTGTATAAAGATAAATGTTTATTTAATGCCCAAACAAATTTTAAAGCTTTAGTGTTCAATAGTTTCTTAGTAAAAGGTACATAAATATATCTCAAAATGCAATGCCCTTTTTCGTTGCACGAAACGTGTTACATACCAAAAAATACACAAATTTCATGTTTAAAAACATAAAATCAGTTTTCTTGTTGTTGTTTTGATACCATTTGTGTAATATTTTAAGAATACTTTTAATTCTGATACTTAAAGAAATTGTGTTTACATATGAATATATAAAACCTTAATGATTTTTTTCGAAATGTCATATAATTGTTTTTTCTTAAAGATTTTTTTTAATTTTGTCTTCTTTTTTCTAAAATCTATTGTTTGCATGAACTGGAATTTTATTATATTTCATATATATTGTGTACACTGAAGTGAAATTTTTGAGATATTCCTCAGACATTTAGCTAAAAAGCAGATGTTGTAACATAGAAAAGGAAAACTTTCACAAAATTCATTATTTCTACCGTACAAAAATTATATTTTTAAACAGGCTGATCAATTTTTTTTAAAAATTTCACTTCTGTTTAAAGATAAATGTTAATTTAATGCACACACAAATTTTAAGCTCTGGTTCAATATTTTCTTAGTAAAAGGTACATAAATATATCCAAAATGCAATGACCTTTTTCGTTGCACAAACTTGTTACATACCAAAAATACACAAATTTCATGTTTAAAAACATAAAATCAGTTTTCTTGTTGTTGTTTTGGATACCATTTATGTAATATTTTAAGAATCCTTTTAATTCTGATACTTTAAGAAATTGTGTTTACACGTGAATTTATTCTAATGAAACTTTTCGAAATGTTGTATAATGATGTATTATAAAAGTCATATTTTCATGTATTGACACATTTTCGCATGGTATTTATGATGATTTATAATAATCTTGGATGACAATAATGTATCAGAACAGAAAATTCTTCAAAAATTGATGCATAATTTGAGAAAAATGATGCAAATGCTATAAAATATCTCGATAGATTAAAAGTGAAAAATTCTATATATGTATTTTCTGAGAAATCTAAGTAAAAGAAATAAGTAAAAAGTCTTAAAAGTTATTGAGAATAAGCTAATATTTAAAAAAAAATAGTGGAAATACAGATTGTAATTCATAATTTTTTTGATGAAGTGACATTTTATAATAAAAATGCAATTATCTCAAAACGGTGTTTTTAAAAATGCGTGTACCATTTTTCTCAGAACTTATTCAACGGAAACACTTGCAATCTTCACTGATTATTACTGATATCTAACTATATATATTGCACGGAGCTTTTATTAATATTCCCATAATATTTTTGTAAAAGTCAGTTATCGTGAAAAAAAATGACACTTTTCAAAAAATTCATAGTGATACTGTTACGATGAATGTTTTTTGAAAAAACTAAACAATATATTTGAAAAAGCTTCCGATCATTTTAAATAAAAAAGTCTAATTAATATACAGAAAAATTTTAAGTCTGTACATTTAATAGATTCTGAGAAACCGGTACATAAAAATGTTTAATTTAAAATTAGCGGGATAGGGGGTACTCTTAAAATACCAATGAAAAAAACCCCTTTTCTTACAGTTTTTATTTGTAAGATATTTAAAATAAATATGTAATAATTCACAAAAAAGGTGTATAATTACTTCTTTAATATATAGTGTTTATGAATGAAAAATTTGTTTTTTGCAGCTTATAAAGATAATTGAAAAATGATCTTTTATATAACGAACCCTTTTTTGGGGTTTAGTGACTTCGTTATATAGATGTCCGAATGTATATATTTTTTATCCACTGTTGGCATGCTTATCAAAAAAGAAAAACGTTTCCAAAGCATCATATTTTCTGTTTACGGACAAGAAGGATTGAACCCTTTCACTATTCATAGCTGAACAATTATACAGGGTCATTCATAAAATAGTATACAACTTTAATGCAATATAAATTAAGGACAATATAAGATATTATGTGTAACCAATAAAATTGTATGCGATTATTTTAAAATTTGCTAAGCAACCATAGATATTCTGAATCATTTGTCACACGAGTCACATCAAGCAGATAATCCTTTTCCTCCCAAATGCTTGACTAGATATCTTAATCAAGTCCATCGATAGCGGCTTGATACGCTGTTTCAGGTCCGCTAAATAAACAGAAAGGGGCGGGATGAATATCTTGTCCTTTACTTGTGTCCAAAGGAAAAAACTACAAGGAGTTAAGGCAGGATTTCTGGATACCCATTGAAAGAGTAGCATTTTTTAATCCACTGTTAATCCAATCCATCGATGAGGGAAAAATTCATCGAGGTAGTCTTGCACGTAGGCCGACCAGTGTGGTGCACCATCCAATTGTAGAATGAAATTGCCAATGCCATCCAGCAAATGTTGCATCGACCAAAGATTTAACGTATTTTTAAAAAAAAATAGCTCCCACGACTGTTTTCTCGTGAAAAAAGAGGACTGGACACTTTCTTTTAAAACGCGTTTATCTTAGGGGAATCTCGCCAGTATTGCACAGCGACTTTTGCCTGTATTACTTTCATCAGGGGTCTTATGAGAACATCTTTAAGTTCACCCGAAACGTATATTCTTCTTTAGGAATCATACTGTATTTTCAAGAGCTTTTTCCCTCCTCTTGAAAAATTAAGTAAACTTTTCCGTTACAAGACTTGCAAAAAACTTCCATCTCACTCCATATAATGGAGATGAACAGCTTTAACAAGGAACTTTCTGCAATAATTCAGAAAGCGTAGCTTGTGTGTCAAACTAATTTTCTTATGATTGGAAAGATATCATACTAGTGTTGGGTGATTGACCTTGCTAGAGAATCTCAGCATTGCTCTTCTTTTAATTGAAGTTGGTTCGTTCTTTACAGATAATTTATTTTTCTTTCAGCAAGACGACTTTTAGTTTTTCTATATTTGCCTGTTATGAGATCCATAATTATTACTTTTGTGAACAAATGCAATCTAAAATGATTTTTAATTCTGAAAAGAACTATTTGTTTAAGTAAAATCAAAAAGTTTTTGAATTAATTTTGAACAAAATGAATACGCAAGTCTGAACGAATTATAAACAAATAACACTTATTTCTGTCAGTAGTTCATTTAAAAGACTTTGCTACCTTCCGGAACACTGAAAAATAAATATCTGAAATAATAATATGTGAGGCTTTGTCAAAAAAATTTATCAAATTATAATACATAGCAGCTTTCTATGTATGGTAATATAATGCAAAAACAAAGCGCTTTGCCATGTGTATGGTTTAAAATAAATCAAAACTAGCCTAACTCTCCACTTCCCCCTTTAGCTAAAAGATTTATACTTCAGTAAAAAATATAAAAAACTGAATTTTTTTTGTGTGTGTTTCTTAGAAAAAGTTATATAGTTTTAATAAAAAGGCTAAAAATGACATTAAATATCTTCATCATTATATTTTTCCATATTTTAAATGTGTTTTAAGTATTATTGTTGCTTTGGTTTTATTTTTTCATTAGTCCTAATGTTGCCACCCGCGTGAAATAGCTAATATATGTATTCGACCCGGGGGAAAAAGGTGCTGTACCCCTGATTTATAGCTCTTTGCCATGATAAATTTCGCGGGCCCCGATCTGGCACTACCAATCAGGTGGCATTAGAGACAGCAACTAATAAATAAAATTGTATTATACCTACTTGATAGAATATATTTATTTCTGCAAAATTAAAATACCCTATAATTCAAAACAAAAATTGCCATATTTTACTAACTCTAAAGACTACCGATAACAAGCATCACTGCTTTGAATCATGTTCAAGTGACGATGGCATTATCTGAGCTGATACATCATTCTCTTTTACATCAACTACTTGAGAATTTTGAAGTATAGTCTGATTTAATGTTAAGCAGAACTTTCCATTGTTCTATACAACCAGCTTTAAATAGAGTTAAGAATCGGAAGAATAATCAAAATCTTCTTAAGCATCCTTAACACTTCAGGTTAGTTAAAAAGACTTAGTATAAAGATGAATCTGTACATTTATAAGGCTTCATTTTTAAGTATTACATACGCTGGTGTAATAAATTAAGAGAATTTGCATATTTTATTGAATTGCATGAAAAAAACTTAATGAAAAACCACTGTTTCTAGATAAAAATGCAAATCTTGTATGGCAAATACATAATCGTACACATGTGTGTAGGTGGAACCAGCAGAATAACAGGCTTTTTAAGCGCGTGTAAAATAAGACTTATACTGTTCGCAGCACACCTCAGCGAATTTCTTGGTGTTATCTTGAAGCAATTGGTTCCATTCAAATTGTATCAGTAAAAATGAGTAACAACCAAAGTTTAGATGATGGAATGAGGTGGCGAATTGTTGGGAGGTCAGAGGCAGACCAATGTCAAGCCCAGATTTGTAGAGAGTTCAATTTAAAGCCCAGCGTCGAGTGTCACTTATGGAAACAGTTTCCGGATACTGGATCCATCGAGAGAAAGCCTGGGCAAGGTCGTCCCAAAGCTCCAACGGCTAGATAAGATCGCCATTTGTCGATTATAGCGAGATTTAACAGAGGGGCTACAGCGTCTCAGATCTCTCGTTACTTGTATGCAGCCACAGGAACCCGTGTATCAAGGAGGACTGTTTCAAAAAGACTTCATGAGAGAGGGTTGTTTGCCAGAGAGCGTATTGTTTGCGTCCCTCTCACGTCCATGAACAAGTGAGTCAGCTTAGCATGGTGCATACAGCATAGAGATTGAAGTATGGATCAATGGGCGACCGTTCTGTTCACCGATGAGTCCCGTTTCAGCCTAAACACTGATTCTCGCCGTACATTCATATGGAGAGAACCAGGGACCCGCTACCTACCCTCCAATGTCGGAGAAATCGACAATTATGGTGGAGGATGTTTAATGGCCTGGGCAGGCATCATGTTGGATGGCCGTACACCTCTCCACGTCTTTAAAGGAGGTTCTGTGACTGGTGTGAGATATAGGAATGAAGTCTTGGAGCTCTATATTTGCCTTTTCAGGGTGTAAGTGACCCCAAGTTCATTTTAATGGATAAGGCGAGGCCACATAGAGCTCCTCTGCGCGACAAATTTCTAGAGAGTGAGGATATTCGCCGTATGAATTGGCCAGCCAGGTCTCCAAACTTCAACTCTATAGAGCATATCTGGGACGCTCTGGGGAGGAGAATTGCAACTCTTACACCCCGTCCAAAAACCATCCATGAAATGAAAACAGCGTTGCTGAACGAGTGGGACCATTTGCGACAAGAACTAATAAAATTCCGTATTTCAAGTATGGCATCTCGATGCTAGGCTTGTATATCTGAAGAAATGCATATAATGCGTAGTTATATCAGTTGAAAGTATGAAATGTATGAAATAGAAAATATAGATGCTGAAGCATTAATTTATATTAATTTCTTAAGGTATCCGACTACTTGTGACAACTTTTTTAAGGTAACTGGGACGTCTGCGAGAAGGAAAAATGAACTTTTTTTGCACCAACTTTAAATGGTTCGCCCTTACTTAAATTTGAAACAACGGAAATAAAATTTTTACGTGGAATTATCTGTATATTTATGTACTTATTAAGCTAAAAAAAATTTCATTTTAAATTACAAATAAACCTGTAAGAGCAATAACTACTCAATAATGATTTTTTTTATTTTCAAGCATGTTCTTACCTTTAGGTACACTTTGCATAAAATCTACGGAATATGTAGCTATAAAACTTCACGGAGTTTTTGTAAACATAACAATCCATATAATGAATGAAATTAAATTTTGAAATATAAAATTATAAAAATGAAAAAAAATTTTAAACTTAGTAATTTAAATTTCCTTTAAATTTTATGCAGAAATTGTGCTATATCTGAAATTTCTGAATGTTTATTTGAAAACGAACTCATTCACTTTGTTAAAAATTTGTTAATCTTGTATTATGCAATATATCAGCACTACAGGTAAAGTAGATTTTGAGGAAAGTGTACCGGAATCAGCAAAAAATGTGTTTTGAGAAAATTGCAAATAAAGTTATTTTCATCAATGATTTGTAAAATTATATATTTTACTACAATATAAAGTCATACCATTGTTAATTGGATTTTTTGCATAAATTTTCAGTTTTTAAAATGTAAGTTTAAATTTGTAGATTTTTCAGAAGTCTTTTAATTACTCTTTCCCTATTTCATCAACACGTGCTATCAACGATTCACTCCTTCTTCCATTTTAAATACCAAAGTTTTATGTCTATAAGTTTTAGTATTTTTTCTTCACTTTAAACATCATCCATTACAGGATAATACGAAATTCCTTACACATATTTTTATTCCTATAAAAATGCACAAAAACAATATCTTTGATGAATTTAAGAAGTTAATTTGACTTCTAATTTAAATGGAACTTGTTTTTAAATATTATTAAAAAAACTCTTTTGATACTTATACATATGAATATTTATTTATTTTAAAGTAAAATCAAAAGTAATTAACATATAGAGTTATTCATGAACTTTTAAATGTTAACAATAAGCAGTTAGGAAAAACGAAATGTCTATTTCACAAGCTTAATTTAGAATAATCCTCATGATCCACTTGATTTATAGTTTAAGAACTTCACTGAGTATTTATAAATGCAAAACTAGATGTAACTAACTTTTTAATAAACAAAATAAAATTTTATTTTAAACTTTTTTAACTAATTATTTAATTTTTCCGTAATTTTTGCACAAAAAATGTACAATTTTCAATAAATTTGAATATATAATATATAAAAACTACATTCTTTGAATAGAAAAATTAGTTTTTTACAATACATATTGAATACACTACGGATTTTGAAGAAAGTGTACCTGGATCACAGGTACATCTCATTTGTTTACAATTTTAAAATTAAATTTTCTAGCGTTCTTCAGATCGAATTCTCATAAATAATACATCTATAGAAGCAGCAAAATACCCTCTATTTTTTAAAAGTAAAATAAAAAAAAAATGCAAAATTTAAAGTACCTTCACGTCCCAGTTACCTAAAAGATGGATATTTGGGGATTTTTTGTGGTTTTTAGATTTGGTTTAGTGCATTTTAATAAAAATATGCTACAATTAAGAAGAGAAAAAGAAATTATTATTACAAAAATGGGAAAAAATGGGTAAAAATTTACCAAAAATAAGATTACGCGCCTCATTCTGTACCAAAAGTATATGAACAAATTTTCAAATTTCAAATTTGGATGTGTTGCTATGTTATCAATTTTTGAAATGACCTTAAGAAAAAGAGATATTTTAACTACAGCACTTTATCTTAGCTCTTATATGAAATTGCTTAAAAATCAATTGATTATATTAACATAAGGGACTATAAATTTTGTAATAAAATAGTGATTGATAAATCCGAAGGTTAAAGCACTTCTACTATTATACACAGTATACACAAAGAATTCCAGTTAATTAGTTTCAAACTTTTTTTTTGCAATCTCTGGCCCCGTTTGAGCATTTTCAGAAAAAAAAACCGAGTAGAATGCGTTTTGAAGTATGACATCTTGCTTAAAGTAATTGCATATGCTTTTACTAAAGCACTTGTAGTTTTTTTATAGTGAAAGAAAAATAACTTGGTATTTTTATAAAGATAATAAGATGGCCTATAAAATAAAATCATTAAAACAGTTTGTGTCAATTTTTGGCAAAATTCACAATTTTAGGGTTGTCGGATACTTTAAAAGAATATCCTATGTTTGTTTTGATATCCACGTAATTGAATGAAATATGTATGGCATACACTCCTCAGTACATTGACAAACGACTGTGCTTCATGGAGCTAATTATTTTTGCACTTTATTCCAAGTTCCACGCGTTTTACTTTATTTCAAATAATAATTTAATTACTTGTATGTTTTTTTATATTTTAAATCTAATTATATGTTCAATTATTTGCAAAATGATTATTGACAATGAGATATTCTAATAAATAAGCATCCCCGCTCTATTTTTGAAGCTATTTAATCATTGTTGCATTCCTGAATGAAGCACACAAAACAATTATTTAATTATTTGTATATTAGTACGCAAATATCGTAATAATTAAAGTCACTATTTAGTTTTTACTTCATTAGGAAGAATTTATTCAAATGTTTATTGATATACCTATTTATTGAGTTAATTAAATTGTAATTAAGAAAGGCTTTCCTTTTTCCAAGTAAAAGATTTTAATTTATATTTAAATTTAATGTAGCTGCAACTAAAGGAATGGAATAAATGTATTTTCCCTCTCATTACTGTTCATAATAACTACTTAATTATTCAAGTGGTTAATTTTTTTTGTATAAATGTATCATGGGAAACGAATTTTCCTATTATGTTATCCCTTTAGAAACTCCAAAGCGAAATTAAATAAAAAATCTGTTAACATTTGTATTATACTTTTCAGTAAAAATAAATATTTAGGAACATTAATGCGCGCGACTAGTATAATATAAATATCTTTACAAAGTATTAAAACTAAAACTGTACTTAGTACTTAAATTAAATAAGTTAATTAAATTAATCAATTAATTCATTAATTAAAGTTTTTTTTGATGATTATTCTTGCAATTATGCTATATGAATTTTCTGTGTTGAGGGTTTTAAGACAAGAGTATTTTTAAATGACTTTAGTATCTTGTAATTCAAATTAATTAAAATAAATTTTTAATTTTTATTTTTCATGTACATAGAATTTTTTTCTGAAAAAAGTTTTTTTTTATTAAAGTAATGAAAAGTTTCCAAAGAAGTTACATAAATAGCTATTTTCTGGAATAAATGCTGTCGTAAAAGTTATTATTCATGTTGTTAATATTATGCTTTTAATTTTTTTTTGTATGAAAAGAACATTCGGCAAGAATAAATTTCTAATGTTAATTAATTATTTAAGGTATTTTTTATTACTCATATACTTCAGTATTGATATAATGTTCATTGCGAGTCGCAGTAACTCGATTAAATAAACAATAATAGGAACATAAATTGTCTGATTGAACGATTGAACACCACGATAAAATCGTTAGGAATATTGGTGTAAGAATTCCAATTTCAGTGCCATCTTTTACATACAATCCATGCATTTCATTGATATCACTATACTACCTATAGAAATATATTATTCTATTTAAAGGGCTAATAGCTACCTTATAATAGCTGGCACCTATTCCCCAAGTTTAACCTATTTTGTTGTGAAGCTACTTAATAATTCAGAAAATTGCTGCAAAATCCAGTTGTGTATACTTACACTATGTTGAAATATACAAAAAATAAGTATTTTTTTAATCTAGTGTTTTAACCCATTCTTTTTGTACACATTGCAGTAATTGCAACGCCTTTTCTCTCAAAACAAACAATGGCAGTTGAAAAAAAGAATTTTTGTTTATATCTTATTTATTTTCTGTTTCTCGTCTAACCACAAATACAGACCAACGATAAATAAATAACTGATAACAAGAAATCTCTTTTAAAAGAAAAGGGAATACTTCCTCTTGGAACATCTTCGTCCGTATAAAAAAAATCACACGCTCAATTAAAGAAGGACCCGGTCCCATAATTCGTTCCAAAATATATTTTTTTTAACCAGAGACTATTCGTTCACCACAAACACGTAGGAGAACAATTTTTGTACCAAGTTTCAGGGCACTTTAAAAACACTCCCTAGCGTAACATTCTTCCTAGTTTTCCCTTTTCCTATTCCAGTTGAATAGTGAAAAGACGATTTTGGAACCTTCTTTTTTCCCCCAACCCCTTTGTTTTCATTTATTTTTATTTCTTGATCATTTTATTTACTTGTTTTGTTTAGATCTTTGATAATATTGGAATGCTCTCCACGATAAAACTTTCTAAATAGTGTGTTAACGTGAGCGTCATTTTCTGCTTCAATGGTAGTGCTTGCAACTTTTTTCTTTCTCTTTTTTTTCATGATTTTTATGTCTTTCATCTTCGTTTTCTTGATCCCTCGTTGATTTAAAGCGGGTTACGATCGGGACGCTTAAGAAGAGAGAGAGAGTCTTTCAGTATATTTTTTTCTTTCTTTTTTTCTATTTTTGTTTTTAGATTCGCTTTTGTTCTACCTTTTCCAAGAGAAATACGAGGGAGAAATTCGTAATGAGATTTTAGACGCAATCTTTAAGAGAAATAATAGAAAAATAAATCCAATGCCGTGTTGAGCTTCGTACGAAGTACCTTAATGATACAAAGAGGAATAGCGTTTTCTGGAATGGGGAATGCGGTAGTTGAAGAAGTTATTTTGGTAAGAGAAAAGGACTATTGTTCTGGGAGATTTAGTTCTCAATATGCAAATTTAAAGGAGAGAGTGTTCTGTTTATCTTTTTATAAGAAACAAAAATATACATTGAGGCTGTAATATATATTTTATAAACTGAAGGAAGATTAAAAGTGAAAATTTATTTAAATATCAATAGGAACTTTTTCTTGTTGTATGGAAAACATATCTATTACAAAAGCCATTTGAATTTTCCAAAAACAGCAATCGTGTGTGATATATATATATATATATATATAATATATATATATATATATATATATATATATATATCACACGAGTATATAAAAAAATTGAAGTAAATTCAATAAATCTTACATTTATTATAAACAAAAAGCTTAGAAGAATAAGAAATAGATGATAAATTAATTCATTTACATTTATAGTGTACATTGCATGTTTTATGTAGAAATGGCAGAGACGAAGTGTGTTTAAGAAGATTTAAAATAAAAGAAAAAGAAATTATAATGCAATGAAATTATCAGATAAATTTTTTGAACAAAGCTGTCATTGATTGCAGATGAAAAAATAACATATTATGAGGTTTCAGAATTGTTATTTACTTTCCCAGAATTGTTCAGAATTGTTACTTTACTTTAATATGATTACCATTTCTCGTTTTTCTTATTATACAAATATCGTAGTGTACTTTCATCGGCATCAAGCATGTTACTGGATCACTTTTTATCTGGTTGAAGCCAAATATAATTGATGAAACATTTTTATGTATTTCATTTCTGTTGATGAACACTCATAAAGTGACAAAGCAAAAAGTAGCAACACAAACACACTTAGACTGCAACAATGAAAAAAAGAGTTTTTTTCCCATAGATCTCCTCAGCCTTTACACTTTTTCTTACCAGGAGTGGCTGTAATGATGTATAATCATATGATTTCCAGTACCTAATTCGTTGATTGTTCAGAATCAATAGTTAATAATAGCTGTTTCATCTCACTTTGAAGTGTGTCAAAATGGCAGTTTTTTGACATGATAAAATAGTGGTAAAAATGGTACTTCCCATTAGGCTTGTAAAAAAGTAAAAGTAAAATAATACCTTGAAAGAACATGTAAATGGAGAATTTTTTACACACACCGTACTCCCACACGCACGCAGAAACACATATAAATCACGTTGTTGCAAAACTTTTATCCGTTTACTTAGAAAAATATACATTTACAAAACTATAATTTTTAATCTAAAAAATGTTTCTGTTTCGATTCAATAGGCAATGTTGTAGCAGGTGATAGAAAGAAGTGGTTTTTATCATCGAATAAGTTCAGGGTTACAATCTTTATAGAGTCCTGTCATAACAGTCTGTAAAATATTACCTTAAAGAACTATATGTGTATCGAATTATGAATAGATCTACAGAGAGAAAACACAATTATATGTGTATCTTATTCCAAATATAAGTGTATCGAAATTAACATAAATACAAAATGCTAATTTTTTGCATTAGCTAATTCTCTGCATCAGTTAATGGTGAGCCAAAGATTGTTTTAAAAATAAAATATATTATTTCATGAAAAAATAAATGTTCTAACATTTAATTTAATTTACGAACATTTATAGTTTATTCAAAACTTTACAGGTTTCAAGTTCCTTGTTTTATAATCGAATTTACATTTTGAAATTTTCAGTAACGTAAGAAATTAGTTTTAATTTTTGCAGTTGCTATATAATTATGTATCTTAGAACATTCATATATAGGTTTATAAAATATTTTTTTATTTATATTTAAGAAAAATAGCTGCAACAACAAAAGAAAACAGTAAAAAATTTATAGAAAAAGCTATTTATTTATTTTTAATTCTTAAAATTCAATTACATAAGTAAACTTGAAAAGGGCTTAAATTTACTTTTGTCAAATAAAATGTTAACGTTTACGCACCAGAAAAGAATTTAGCATTATCTTAAATGATCAATTCGATTTTTTTTTAACAACACTATACTTTAAAGGTAAAATAGTCTAATTGGCAACGAATCTCATAATTCAGAGTTTCGATCAACTGACACAAACAACTGAACTAGTAATCCTCTTTCCAGATTTATACATATCCAGCCATTATAGAGATTTGGAACCTCCAGTGATTGATTTCCTATACAAATACTTCAGGGGCTCTAGGACTTGAATTTATGATTTAACAATGCCACTCAAGAGTTCGCAAAAATGACCTCTTGACTAGCGCCCCCCCCCCCCCTGAACAATCGAAAAAAAGAAAAGAGTGTGATTGAAATATCATAGAGGGAAACAATAAACTAAAAATGATCCTCTGAGCGTTTGCCTCTGTCCTGAAGAATCATTCCGAAAGCGTTTACTTCTCTTTTGCAAATTCCTTCGAAAGTGCAATAGATTTCATCCCTTCCCCCCTTTTAAGTTCGCAGGAGGTCTACATCGGAAGATTTTATTACTCAGTTCGGCCACTTTGTTAATTTAAAACCAGGAGAACACTCGTTCACAGCTGTGACGTTACCTTGGGCGAATCTTGGGTAAAAAATGTGGTGTCCTCTTGGTTGTACCCTGATCTGTTAAGACTCAATAAAAGTGAAGAGGAAAAAATGTGTTAAAAATTGAAAAATACTTGTTTGCAAAATAAATTTTTAAAAATTAAATCTTTTTTTTAAAAATAATTTTATTATTACGATTTGGTCCAAGAAAAGGCAACTTTTGTATTTGTTTTGATAAATATGAGACTAAGAAAACAAAAGTACAACTTAATATTTTTTGGTTTTTAAAAAAAAGTAATTTGGTAAAAAAGAGTAAAAGTGACTATCACTCTCTCTTTTTTTAAACAATAAGAGAATAAATGGAGTATCATTACATACGATGATTAGATTTATGAAATAAAATTAATCTTCCTCTATTGAATTACATTTTAAATTTAAAGTAACATAAAGAAAGATTTCAATACTTATAATTTATATAAATTTTATTCCTATAAATGATGTTTTTATATTAAATGAATTTTTTCGGAAAAAATCTAAATTTTGTTTCATAGTGTTATCCCTTTTGAGCAACTTGTACTAAGTAAAAATACTTTCTCTATATCGGCATTTGTAACCGAGCATAAAGAAAGTTTAGTCAATTTATTTTATTTTAGTGAGGATATATTTTTCTTTAAAATGTGAAAGTATTTCTAACTATTTTCCAATCAAATTAAATGTTTTATCTTTCTGTTTCTTTAGTGTTAAACAGAAAATTCATCGATAACTACATCGTTCATGTAATTCAGTCATAACAAATTCTATTGTAAGAAAAATTTCTCCCCAATTAATTTTGTCTTTCGAAACAGTACACTTAAAACAACTTTGTTCAGTAAAGCTACCCGACAATTTCGCAATGTATTCCTACCAAATTAAAAAGAAATTAACATTTGAAAATGTATTCTGTATTAATTTTTTTGAGTATAGAAAAATAATGCCTGCTGCGTGTCATGTAAGGTTTAGAAAGGATGTTTTCGTTTATATAGAGTATTTTTGAAAATTTACATATGACCAAAGCTGATCATATAATTGTAAATGAGTCTTATTGTAGAGTGTGTGCTGGTATCAAACGATAACACTTCACTTTTAAATAGCCAAGGAGTTTATATTCAATATCCTCTTCACAAAATTGCTTACAATTTCTATTCAAATTGTAAAGAAACTGAAATATAGAAATCTGGATGACTTCAGTCAAAAATATTCATATTATGTAAAAATCCTATTCCTCCACTTATTTAAGTACATTTTAGAAGCTCTAGCCTAAAACTATTTTTTATTTTTTAAACGAGGCATAAAAATTGTTACGTAAATGTTTTTTTCATTTTTAAATATATGAGCAGTACATGGATTGTAAGACCATTTCTGAAATCCTAAAATCTTTTAGGATCAATAAACATATAAATTTGGATAGTTCAAAATTTTAATATAATACACAACATTATATATTATTAAGCAAATACATTTGAAAAGAAAGAGTAATTTATATAAAGCCTTTGTACTTCATGAATAAAATAAATCAAATTTCCTTCTGAAATAAACATAATTAAAAGAAAAATGTTTAATTTATAATCAATAGCATATAAACGTTTATCTAAGGGTATCCCCGAAGGGATGCACCTTCGAGGAGAAATAAAACTTATTGTAGGGGAATCATACAATTCCCTAATGAATGGTGAGTCTGATTTTTTTTCATATAAACTGTTGGACGATATGGCTAAATAGGAACATTTAAGAGTTTGCATAAATTAAATTTAACCGTTATAGTTTATAATTTTTTTTAGGATTTCTATTATGTTTAAGGTTTTCAAAATAATTAGATGCATATTACTTTTTAAATTAGTTTAATCACGATATTCACGACATAGTACAATACACTTATATCTGCAGATTCATTACAAACATTATAATAGTTGCGTGCCATTTATATATGGCTTGCTTCCGTTCAGTTACAGTTATTAGTCTGTAACTGGTTGTAGTTAAATACACCACAAGTATAAAATGTGTATTTGGGCTGTACAAGTTTTAAAAGGAGTACGGTTTACGAAAAAGTAGTACAAAGCTAAAGGAGTACGGTTGGTTACATTATATATTGTCAAACACAACAAAGTAATGGAAATCAATTCCACAATTCGTAGTTATAAAAATGTATGGAAAATTACAGGACTCATTTTTGTGTGTATTTTTAATCATTATATTTTCCCCCTTAAAACTGCAATTTCTAGAGCGGCACCCATCAAACTCACGGGGCTCTCATTTCTTGTCCAGCTCGCCCCTACCTAAGCAGATTCTGTCCTAGCAAGTGAAAATGCAGTCTTCTGTTTGTCAAGATCATGACATTGCACACTGCACCATGCATTTTAGATGTCCGTTTTATATATTATACATCACTTTGTTAAAATCTGAATTTAAAATTACATGTGAAATTCTTAACATTCGCATCAATGCCCTTTATAAGTTTTTAATAGTATATGAATGCGTCTTTAAACGATTACATTATTATGTTGATTATTTAATTGATATTAAGTATAACTTAAATCACAGATTTTCTGAATTTTAAAATATTTCAAAAACTATTTTAATATAATCATAATTTTTCATTTCGGCGTTTTAGCTTTTCAACTTTGCTAATATTTAAAAATTTATTGTACAGTCGTCAAATTTTTCAGCATATTTTTGGCTCTGAATATAAAGTTTTTATCCGAATTTACGAAATGTATTAAAAATATTTAAGATTCGATATATTAAAATTTTAATTTCATATTATATTCGAAGAATTGTTAGTACTTATGGTAAATAATTTTTATAACTGCGTATGCGTGAGACATAAATATTTTTTTCCCGAAATTCAAATGAAATTTCTATTATAAAATTCCTAGTTTTGCATGATTGAGATTACAAAAAATATCCAGATTTTAATTACTTATTTTTCAGTTAGCTTTTTAAAAAAATAAGTATTGACGAATTTTGCATAATAGATATTTTTTAAAAATGAATTTAAATTTGATCTTTATATTTATTTATAAGCTTAAATATCAGCTGTAAATGCATCGGGATATTTTTAATTAATATTTATTCAAACATTCAAGTTTAAAAATATGAATTTGTGGACAAACCCCTCATTCATTCCTCTCCGAATTAAGCTGAAATTCAAGCATTTTCTTAAAATTCAAATACAATTTGGTGTATCTTAAAAATACGTAATATGCCCTGAACACGTGGCTTTGAATTTTTTAAAAAAAATTAATGCATTTGAATTAGTTTTTTTTTCATTGTTATTTTTATAAAAGAGTAAAAAAAGTTTTCAAATAATTTGATGCAAAATTTTAAAAAAGTTATTCCTTTTTAGTAGTTGGAAAGTTTAAAAGGTTTTAAATTTTGAAGCGTTTAGTTTTTTATTAATATCTTTTTGACAGCTTATAATGAAATAATCATGTTTTAAAAACTGAAAGCAATGATTAAAAGAAAAAAAACGAAGCCATAAAATATAGTTATAGATAAAAAAAAGAGAGATATATGTTATAAAAACTTCATTCTCCGTTCGATCATTTTAAGGTGAAGGAAAAAAAATGTGAGTTAAACAAACAAAGAGAATATACTTAAAATTTATCCAACTATATAAAATAGCAGATTACCATCCCACGTCTCAACTTGTTAAAACATCAAATTAGTATAAAATCAAATGTGAATTATATAAAATTTTATTTATGCATTGGGGCTTTTCAAAACTTGAAAAAAAATGGTTATATCGCGAAAACTGCGAAAATAATTTATTTAATTCAAACACAATAATATCTCAAATCAAGCTAACTTACAAACACTAACTTACAGTTCGTCACTAAGGGGTTTAAAGAAATTCTGCCTAGCTTTTTTAGGATTGCTCCAGGGTCAGAACACGGGGCTCCCTGCGAACCATAAAACTTCCTGTCAGTGTCCGTTGTGTCGTCGCAACCCTCCCTAATTATCTTTCACGATGTTAAACCTTTAAAGGGGGAAAGGATTTCGGAAGAAAACGGCTCACGCGCTTTTGAAATACTCTCTTGAAGTCAAGAAAAACCGTGTGGTGCGTTTTCGAAGCATCTCTAGTAATGCGGGAAAACACATGCTAACGCTTAGAGGGTTAAAACTTTCTTTGAAATAAAAGTAGCGTTTCTCCAAATGTGGGCCTTTCCCCCTAAAAAGGGCTTACCCTAAAAAGGGGGCATGAGCATATTGAAAAGTCGAAAACAAAGAATATTTTTATAAAAAAACTTACTAATTTCGTGACAGTTGAAAAACACAATACACATTCTGACATGATAAAAAGTAATATACGCATTTACAATGATATAATATACTTATAAATGTATCAGTAAAACGTAATGTATTTTATAATTAGTTAAATATGAAGTTAAGAATAAGTTTAATAATTACCAGTGACCCCATGGGCTCGCCACATTTAAATGTATATATAGAAATTAACAATTATTCTGATAATTTGTATGACCTACAATTAATCCTTTAAATGCTGATGAAAAATACACGATTTTCTCCGTAATGCCACCATTCAAGAAGCAGCCGAGCGTATGAGGTGTATTGAGGGGGGGGGGATAAATAACCAAATCTTCTGAAATAAATAAATCCTTCGCACACACACTGTCAAGGTCATTTTATTTCATTCCAAAGCCTTCGGAACAATTTTATGGATAAAATTGCACAGAAAAGATCGTTCTTCGGAAAGACGTATATATAACTCCGGGGGAATTAACGTACCGGCTAAGGGAAACGTTTATATACGACTCGGGCACTTATGAAGTTACAATCGTATTGTAGGTTTAGCGTCAATGTATAGTACTATTGAACTCAATACTATTATATGGAGAGGAAGGGGCGATGAAAACTATGATTGAATATTGAGTTGCAAATATTGAAAGTTTGAGAAGTACTGACTTAAAGAATCAGATTCAGCTACAAAGAAATAATCTTTTATAGAAAGCTTTCTTGTACAAGTAGTATCACGTGCGAAACAAGCGATGCCCTTATTAATCTCTAAAATAAAAATGTATTTTACTGGTTACGACAACGTTAGATCGGTTTCAAAGAGCTTCTTATCAGTTAATTAAAATAAAAGAGCAGAGCTTATGTCAGGTCATGATGTTCTCTTTCCACTCCCGTTTAACACGTGCGACATAACTGCCAACATTCGCCAGACTCGCTTAGTCTTCAAATAATTGGTTATCTTAATATTTATATTATTTTAGGTAAGCATACATAATTAGAAAAATATTATTATTCGGAAATCAAGGCGAAGAAAAATATTTGTATAAGGAGTGATTTGAGTATTAAGGTATCTGACTGAGTTCGGAGACAATTTTCTGAAATATGACTTAAATAATTATTTAATTGTTATTTTTTTAAGTAAATATGTTGCAAAACTATAAAATTCAGCAAAAAAAAATTCTGAAAAATTATTTTTCAAAATATTACAAAAATTTGCTTTTTGCTGACAACTGTAAAGAAAAATATATTACAAAAACAATTGTTTTTGCATTAATACAATTCTTTAATGTTTAAATATGCTGCATACTAAAAAAAACCTCAAGTTTTACAATAAAATTATGAAAATACAGATAATCGATATAAAACATCCCGGAATTTTTTTCATATAAAATTGTTTTAAAAAATAACTTTGAAAAATTGCTCTCAGCTTTTAGCACAAATCATTCATTATAATAAAAAGAACAAACTCAAAAATTTCTGAAGAATATTTCAATTTATTTAAGAGATATCACTGTTACCGTAAACACCATTGTGTACAAAAATAACATTCTTCCGAGAATGCAAAATAAAGCTTATGTTTGGGATAAAAATTTTAAACATTTAGGTAGGTTTTAAAATTCCCCAGGTTTGTACCTAGTGCGTTCCTGAACCTCATACTTTAAACTTTTACAGTTTTGATGGCCAATCTTTTTTTACGAGACACTTCCTTATTTAGATTAGAATGCCAATTCTCGTATTATCGAGGTACCTTCATTTCAGCCCCCAATTTCATTCTTATCTTTTGAAGTAAAGGTAATAGACCAGCAAACCCAGAATTAAAAAGTATTTTTGCAATATAAATCCCTTGCAATAAAACTCACTCTTCCGGTTTCGGATTTATAATTCAGGTTTTGATTTAGGCTAGCTTCCATAAATGAAAACAGCTGTAACTATTTTTGTTATTGTCTCGAAATTAAAAGTAAAATATTTTTATAAAGCTTATTAAACAAGCTACAAGAATGGATTAAAAAAGTGAATTTCGATTTTTTTGATGAAAAAATGTTGATTTTAAAACAATTTGATACCTTGAGCTATATATTATAGGTAAAAAAATAATATTTAGTACTTTTATACATTTAATGCAATTCTGTTCAAACCAGCGTTTTCTTCAACATAGAGTTTTAATTTTTCACATATTGATATTATATTGAGAAATATTGCAGATTTTACAGTTAGCTGGCATTATTTTAAATAAATTCCTTTTTTTTTAATTGAAAACTATTTCGAATTGAAACAAGTAATTCGTATTATTAAATACTGCATAAAAGAATGAACATTTTTAGCGCAAATTGTCTTACTTTATTATTGTCTAAATTAATTAAAGTAATCTTGCCTTATCTAAATTACCTAAAAATATTTATTATATATTATGTTTGGCACATTTAAAACATACATACATAACATCGTGAAATAAAAATATGAAATATTTTGAAAAATAGTATTTGAATTTGAAATACAGATATAAAAATATAACAAAATTACTTCCACATATAATTTAAGATATATTATTTTTTATAAATTTGCTAGTTTTAAAAGTTTTTTTCAATAATTTTCTCTTTGGTTTCCTAATTATCGAAACTAATTATTAATATACAGTGGTGGCAAAAATTGTGGACACTTTTTAAAATTATTGTATTTTTCAAATTTGTATGCTTATAGAAAATGTTACTTTGCACAAAATGCAAAGTCTTTTATTTCATTTTAAAGAAATTATAACACTGAATTTAATACAAAAATGATTATTTAAATATTTGCAGCACAAAAAAAGTTATGCTGCAAAAACTATCGATATACATTAGATACTGATGATAGCAGGGTTAGACCAATGTTTAGTGGGACACACTTTATTTTATATTACAGCTCCACATTGATGTTTGAATGAGCTGAAAATAGTTTTAAGTTTTTACTTCGTTATTACAGAAGACATTAAACAATAATATCCTCAATTAGCTCCTTTTTAATTCCTGGGAACTTCATTCTGACAAGGGCTTTCAAACGGTGCCCCGAGTTTTCGATGGGATTAAGGTCAGGACTGTTTGTTGGCCAGGGCAACAGCTCGATGATATTAGAACGATACCAGTCTTTCGATTACTTTACTGTGTGGCAAGGAGAAGATTCTTACTAAAAATAAATGAGACATCGTTGGTAAATAGATCCCTAATGGAAGGTAGAAGTTTTTGTTCTATAACGGTGTCAATGTATTTTCTGACATTCAGTGTCCCATCGATGATATGAAGGTGACCTATACCGTCTGCTGATATGCATGACCTAATTATAAAACTATGTGGTTACTTCAAAGTTGCTTGGATGCAGTCTGGATATAGCAGTTCTATTCTACGTCATGCATATTTTTGGTCATCACTACCGAATAACGATATCTTAGTTCCATCCCTCCATATAACTTGCGACTGCTAATCATTTGCTAATTAATGTGTTCCACTGACTTCTGTAGTCTTTTTTTGGGCTGCTGTAAATTAATGTTTGTCTTTTTACGTGGAATTCTACCTCTTAATCTAACCTGCTAATCTTCTGATTGTTTTTGAACTGACAGAAACACCAGCATCTTTCAGATATCTTCTGATTGCCGCTGATGATATTCTTTTATTTTTGACAAAAAGCATTTTTGCTCTATCAGCAACAGATGCCGTGCACCCTTTTTGGCCTTTTCTTGCTTTGCTTTTTATTAAATGTGTCGCCTGGTCTCTAGATGTAGTCACCGAACCACCCACCTGTCTTGCAATTTTAACATTAGAAATACCATTTTCTCATTACACTTCTCTTTCAAGGAGTCCAATCAACTCTTTTATTTTATATCATTGCTTCTTAGCTAAATGTCACTGTTGTCCTGCCCAGTAAATAGTCGTGACCGCAATCCTATCAAGAACTCGTGGCACCGTTTGAAAGCTTATGACCGAATGAGGTTTCCACGTAATAAAAATAAATAATTGAGGATAAAATTGTTTCCTGACATTATGTAACAATTAAAGAATAACTTAAAACTATTTTCAGCTCAACAAAACATCGATGAGAAGCTGTAATCAAAAATAAAGGCTACCAACTATAAACACTGATAACTCACTGCTATCAAGAGAATCTAATGTATATCGATAGTCATTGCAGCATTACTTTTTTGCCTTGAAAATATTTGAATTCTTATCTTTGTATTGAATTCAGTACTAAATTATCTTTAAAATGATATAAAATACTTTTGAATTTGTACAATGTAATATTTTTTATAACCATACAAACTTAAAAAACATAACAATTTTAAAAAACTGTCCACAATTTTGGCCACCACTGTATATATACATATATATAATTATATTAGAAAAATATAACTTTCTGAATGTTGTTATCACTTTTTTACATTTACGAAAATAATCTTAAAACCCTTTGTTAATTGGGTTTTCAAATTTCATTCAAACACTTATAAGTACATATAGAAAAATTAAAATTTTGGTTATATACGATTGATGTGATTTTAGCTGAGCATAAACTATTAGTAAAAATAAAATTCACTTGTAATCTATATCGCAATGTATGGTAACCTATGGGAATAAAATTTAAAATAGTGAACAAAATATCTAAACTCCGTTTTGGCTTGAAAAAATCAACTCGTGTGTATCAGATTGCATTTTTATTTATTGTTTATCAAAAAATTAAAGTGGTGAGAAAACGAATGAAAAATTTCCTTTTTCAGTGTTCCAAAAAAACTTTCTTTTATTTTCCTATCAAATCCGACATCATTTCAAGGCCTTTTTTCAATCCCACAGACTTCGTTACTCAGGCAATGTCTCGAATGGGGGGAAAACCTGAAGTCAACTACCACCATCGACAAGGCCACCCAGGAAACAAGTATCCCTGATCGAATCACTGCAACTATGGCTGAAGTTATAAAACTCTCTTTCTTTTGGTGCACAAAGATCCATTGTTGTTTCGTTTCATTTTTATCTGAGTTTCTTTACTTATTTTATGCTGTTTCTTGAAGAGTATCCGGCGAATTCGTTTGGCGTACGCTTATTGAATTTTCCGACACGTTGAATTTTCTTTTTATTCAACTTAGATACGTGCGTTATATTTGAGTAAAAAAGGAAAGCTGATTCGGTTCCGGGAGATTGGCATTTGGTTGCATCTTCATATCTTGTATTCTTGAAGAATTTATGTGCAAATGGAGAAAATTGATTTTCCTGGATGTTTCTTAATATTAAAAACAGCAAGAAATCTCGCGTCTGACAAATAATGTGTTTCAAATGTAGGATGATGAGAAAAAGAATGCAATATTCTCACACCACACGGTTTTTGAATACAATTTGTCGGATACATGAAACGAAGAATAAATAAGAAACACGCTTAGAAATAAAATATTTCTGCAGCACGTTGCCATGGAAACAATCATTTTTATATTTACAAAAAGTGAAAATTCTTTCTGCAAAAGAAAGTATAAAAATATAAAGAAAACACTATTCTGAACCATCAATATAATATTATACTTTATTTCTATTTTATGTAGCCTTAATTGACATCTTGTTTCACAAATTTCTGATCAACTTTAAATGCTCGGCAAGAGATTAAAAGTTGTACAATCATTAAAAGTTGTATATAAGGTGTAGTAGAGTCCTGAAAACTGGGCCGAATGGGGACTGAAGGGTGGCCCAGTTAGTAAAAAACGGTGAGTTATCGAAAATAGGATTAAAAAAGAAAAAGTACGAATGTTTCCACAGAAAATATTGTACTGCACTTGTTTGTATTGTTTGCTTAAGAATACAACAGAAAATAAACTGCAGAAATATACTCTTAAGCAAAGGAAAAGTACGTACTTTATGAAGACAGGTTTTGCAGTTTTGCTTACTTTATGATGGACTTACAGGTTTTTTTGACCTACATGGGTATAGCCGAGTTATCCGAACTTTCGGATTATCGAATGCCTTGTTTTTCGGGTTATATATATATATATATATTTATCATTTGATAGGTGCCCATAGTACCTAATGAAGTGGTTATATATTAATAAATGAAATTATTTGAGACATGTAATGAATTCGTAAATTCGTGAATTGATGAAATTAATGTAATGAATTCGTAAGAAAATAGAAGCATAGGCTTGCTTCTGGAAAATCCACCGTGAATCATGGGTGGGGTGTAAATAAAATATGTAAATATTTTATCTTATTTATATGCAAATATTATAACTTAAACATAAAGTGAATAACAGAAATATAGTACCAATCCAAAAAATACCCAATCAATAGACAAAGCTTCAAATTTTTTAACCTTGTCCCTATACTGAACGAATGAATTAGCTGACATCAAAATAGAAATACTTTCTTACGAAGCATATTTGTTCATATAAATTTTAAAACAGATAGGAAAAAAACAAATTAACAATTTATACTTTAAAATCTATTGATAACATAAAACACTGTTACAGAAAATGGAACAATATTAAATACTAAGTTTGAATGAAATATTGTTGTACAAATTTGTAATGTCTATGTAATGTAATACAAGTTTCTATCTTTTTTCTGAAGATAATAAATGTACTCTGCGTTCGGAGAAAAAAAAGGTTCTCTTTCAATGTACGGATATTTACTTTTACTTATAATGCTGTCTTTGTTGAGTAATGTATGATTACTGATTTAAAATATTTGAAATACACATTGAAATTTCTCTAAAAGAAATAATTATTTAGCTGTGTAAGCTAAATAAGAGGAAAAGGGCTTAGTGAGCTATTAAAAATTTTATAAAACATGTAAATTCTGAAGGAAATAGTGCTCTGAACTTATTTTATTATATGAAACCAGTCGTTGTAGTAATGATACCTGACCTCCCTTACTTTCGTTAAATTGAAAGCCACTTTATGACCGTAACCATAGCAACGATCTGCAAAAGAGCTCCCACAAGCATCATTTTTTTCTTTCCATTCGTGTTGTCCTTTCTAACAATTTGCGTTTTTTCTTTCTGAGATAGAAATTTCTTCTCCTTAGAGAAAACAATAAATTCAAGAAATTCATCCTTTTTCCAGTTGTTTTTTAGAACAAGTATTAAAAGTTTTTTTTTAAAAAAAGGTCAACTCCTACTCATGTAAAAAATGGAAAACTTTATTTTAGTTGCAATTAATTTAAATATGTATATCATATGACAGATCACAATATTAAGTTACAAAATTGAAAGCTATTTTCCTTGCAATTTTTCATTTTCCTTTCTATGTATTGTGCTGTACTCTTTTTTGGTTTGTGTGTTACTATTTATTCATTAATTAAATTTCATTATTCTAACAAACAGTTATATTTAAAAAAAAACAAATCCTCAGAAATTTGGTCATGCTAGGTGGGATTCTACCTATTGTGCTACACATACACAACGAGTCATTTTCCTTTTTATATATGGTGTTGGAATATTATTTTTTTACTATTTATTCATTAATTAAAAAAGTTAATGAATTAATATTTGAAACACCTGTATTACCATCAAGTGTCTTCCACTACAAGTTTAAAAAAATGTATTTTAGCTGGAGTGAATAAACAAACAGTATTTTATTAACGGTTGAAAATTTGAGCAATAATATATATATATATATTATAAAAACATGCACAAAATATAGTTATAAACCTAAGATAACTATAGTTATGACAGAATAAAGTCTTAGCCACAGTATACTATATATCTATATAGGGAAATGTGAGCTATAATAGTAGGAATTGAAAAGTTAATTTTAAAATATAAATTACAATAAGATAAATGTCTTTATTCTTTAACTTTTGGATCCAACCATTTTATATATAATTATTTCATTGAAATTCGAATTTTGAAAGAAATAATATTAAATTTCGATGTTTTCAAACTGTTATAGGATATTCCATGTTTGTATAGTATGATATATGTTGTTTATTTTAATCGGTGCATCACTACCAATGAGCCTTTACAGGTAGATGGCTTTACATAAGCTAGACATTTTAAACATCTGTAAACCATTTTAATTATTGATTAGAAAGGAGGAAAAAAAGACCTTTTAGAAAAACATTTACACTCACAATTTATACGTATACTTAAATTAAAAGTAGTATGGTTTGTTATGGCTTGTATTCTAAAAGAAAATATTATTGTAATTATTTTCTTAAAAAATACTTTTTCATGTTAACAAAAAAAAACGATAAGTTCCCTTGATTATTAAATTAAGAACAAATAAAAATAGAGACATTTACGTTTATCTCTAAAATATGTCAAAGTACTTTGTAAAGCAGCGAATTCTACTTTAAAAATGTCGTTTATAAGCCACTTAAACATATCTAAATTGTTTAAAAAATGGCTGTTGTGTAACCCATAATATAAAAATCAGGTTAGATACTATATTTGAGTTTTAAAATTTGTAAATTGTATAGTTGGAACTCAACAATTATTACAAATATAAGATTAATTATAACTTATATTTGTAATAATATAATAAGACTTGTAATAATATATTGTAACAATTATACAATATAGTATTACAAGTTACAAATATAATGTGAAATGCATCCTTTTTTTTTAGGGAAATCGAAAGAAAACATTAATATAGCGCGAATTTCATCATTATTTTAATGAAAATATCTCCAACTGGTAGATGGAGTGGAGCTTGGACTAATTTGGGTTTGAATTTATTTTCTATTTTTATCAGTAAAAGTAACTGTAGTTTGCATAATGATTGCTATTTAGAAAGGAAATATGATTTATTTAGTATCAAGAGAGAAAAATATTGCTAAAATAAATAGAGCCTTGATGAAAAGTATCTTAAATTAAGCTTTTTTTAAAGTTTTTTTGTCGTAAAAAATTCAAAAATTCATATCAAATACAAACTTTATCAAGATTTTAATAACTTAATTATTGTTATAAAAGATCATTCTGTTAACCGACTTTAAGTTATTTTAAGAAAGACTATACTTTTTTTTTTTGCTATTAAGTAATAAATTTGGACTTTTCATCGGCATGTAAAGCTATCGATTTTGATTGTATAAATTTACTACGACAATAGTTTACAGAATAATGGAGAAAACTATCTGAATGCTGTGATTTCTGTAGAGCCAGTGGGGTGGCGTGGATAGTTTGTCGATGGCCTTCTGCACCCAAGTTTGCGGGTTAAAATCCGGTCACATTCTGTGGATTTTCGTGATTCAGGAAATCGACAACGGCCACGTCGTATGATTATACGACATGTAAAAGATACCTAGAGTGTCTGTTTGTCTTGGGTGCTCTCAGCAAAATTAAATCCTAGTACAGGCTCACATCGTCAGAGCTAAAGTGCCTCTCTCTGGTATAAAAAATGAGCATCAAAATTACCTGCGGTGATTGGAATCCACCTTTACGTTGTCACACTAAAAAAAGAGATACCAACTTCCAGGGAATGTACTAGCCCTGTAATAGTAAAACACCAATCCGCAGCCCATTAGAAATAAAAAAAAGATTTCTATAGTAATTTTCAACACAAAAGTTAACGAAGATATATTTCTCAAAATTTCCCTAAATATATATATATATACCATCCAATCTATTAATTTATACATCCCAGATGTATCTAATGAGAGATTACTCATAGTTTCCTAAGACGTTTGTTGATAGACATTGCTTAAAACTTACTTTGAGAGGCATACTGGTAAAAAATCGCATGTATTCTTTTCATTTTTCGGACTTCTACATATTTTTTCCTCATTCAAAACTATTAGTAATAAAAGAAAATGTACGGAATATTTTTATACGTTATCAGATGATGAACGTTGCATTTATGTATTCCAACTGCTTTTTGTAGAAAGTGGATATTCAACTGATGAAGATGTACATAAAAATATGTTTGAAACTGCCTTCCCAGAAGTTGTTTGTATTAAAGTTGAAATTTCAACTAACATAGATGGCAAGGAAAGAACTCATAAAAACCACATTTGAAGTGACATTCATGTCTACATTTGCCGTTGGAAAGTCAATAGAAGCAATATCTATAGCATTCATTTATTCCACACAAACTTTACCAACCAAAACATTTTGACGATCTCATAAAATAAAATTAATATATCTTAACCAAATATTTAAAAAAAAACTATGCAATGAAGGAATGAGATGAGTCGATTTGCTAGGCAACCTTCTTGAATCATATCGACTTTTGCTTAGAGGCAAAACATTGGTATTGGGATATATTTTTCAAGGGTCTAAGCACAGCTGCAGTTGCTGTGTGGATTTTACATTCACTTTTGAACAAAGGTACCGATGCAGAATAATCACATCTTAATTTCCATAGAGGAGTAACTTTACGTTTGGTTCGCAGGAAGCTGAAATCCATTCTGTTCTTGGACCTCGCACGAAAAGCTCTAAAACTTTTAGATTTAGACTATCAAATACGCCTTGCATTGTGTCTTCACCATAATGGCGCTGCATTGTAGGTTAGAAAAACATTTAAAAAAGCATTACGAATGTGATAAAAGATTTTATGATAAATGCTTTTTTGATTATCACAGATAAAAAAAAAATTAGAACACATAGGCAGAAAAATTTTTTTTCCTCTTTATTTTCTAATTTTAAAGAGTTATGGTGAGTTTCTACTTTATTTATTAATTATTATTATTATTATTATTATTATTGTGTATTTTAGTTGTTTTTGCCTATAGTTATCATTTTTATGTGAATTTTGTCATCCTATTGTTGATTTTCCTCTTTAAGACCTATATATTTAAGTGTAGAATTTTCTTACATTTACTATATGATTATAGTCTTAATTAATCATAAAGTATTTTTAATGTTCCAAGTAAGAATTTTCTTACAAGCTCTTATATATATATATATATATATAACTACCCTATTAATTTTATTAATAGATATTTAAATAATGAAATTCTAAATAGTAAGGATTAATTTCCATAGTTTTAAAGGTTTATATTATAGATTTATTATTCTTCTAGATAGTTTTAAATACCCCAGTTTCTAGTTTTAGATAAATTACTTTTTTAGAATATATTATAACTTTTAAACCATATTAAGAGTCTAAGATAATGGTAGTATGTGTTTACATTTCTTATTTGATTATTTCTATTCTTTTCATATTTTGCTAAGTGCTATTTTTCAGCATTGCTTTGTTTTGAAATTGTATTTGGGTCAGAATCTGCAATAACTTGTTTATTGTACTAAATTTAGCGCGGCTCTGCATTTCAGTATGCAATTTTGGGTAAGTTACCTTTTCCTTATAATGGATTTAGATTCCTATCCATTATTTCAATTGTATTTGCTTGTATTATTAACAAAAAAGGGAAGGTTGGCTGGCCAAAAAACATGTTCAACCCATTTTATACAGAAGGATTTTTTTAAAGAAATTTTATGTATACTAGCTGTCCTAAGTAGCAATGTTGATAATACTGAAATCATTCTTTTATATTTTACTGTGTTATTTCAATCTTTCATATCTCCTTCTAAATTCTGTTGTTTGTTTCTGGCAATTGATATTCTTTTAAGTATTATCATGTAATTATCTTCTCTTGTAGGATTTTCAATATTTTATTTATATATTTTTTTTATTATTTATTATATATATATATATATATATATATAATTCTTATAATTTTCTGTTTAATGTGTGTTATTTCTGAGTAATATTTAAAATTAAAATTTTTTGTACTATTTCACAAAAATTACATACTGGAATCTAGTTTGGAACAAAAATATCATTAATGGTAATTTTCAAAATTACCATTAATGTAAAGCATATGTAAAGCATAATGTAAAACAGCATGAAAAAGCAAACTGTCAATGTTGCTTTTATGAAAACATACTCAAAATAGCATAAAAAAAATTTTTGTACGGATTTTTTTTCCCTTCATAGATTTTATACATGTTCCAAAATCCAATTTTAATCAATTTATAGTTTGAGTTTCCTTTGATCATAATGCAGTGTTTACTTACTTACTTACTTACTCGGGAGAATCAAGCCCACCCAAGGGGTTTCGAGCTGTGAATCGACCCTCCGAGATGTAACTTTATTAAGGTAAGCAAAAAAGTGTACAAAGTGGTTTCAAATGAGGGACCCTCCCCACAAAATTCTTGAAAAAAGGGGGGAAAAACAGATGAAAAACTTTACAATTTTGTATAACATTGCAAATATGAAAAAAAAAAAACACAACACAAACAAATACACACATACACCGACGCTGTCTAACTAATGAGACAGGAAAGACATGAAAAAAGTAATAAGAAAAGCGGGGGAAACCCTCCTAAAAAGTTGACAAATCTTTCAATTTTTATCAGTTACTTCATAAAATATGATTGCAAAGAGATCAAATACATGTTGTTCTCCGAACGCCATGCGCATACTTGGAGGGGAGATAAAGAACAGTGTAAGTAGCCATAATTACATAGGAAAGCATGGGTGGAAAGCGATAGGTGGCATTGTACGCAAGTTTTAAAGGTCAGCACATATGGTTTCCTCATTTCAGAAACGCACAGCGTGCGATGAACATGAATCGTTATACGAAAGCCGAGTTGGTGATATTCACTTCATCTACGGTCAAGCCAATGGAAATAGACGTACTGCTGCTCGGTTGTATGGGGAAAGATATCTAAAGAGACAGCAACCGAATATTTAAACTTTCATTGGAGTGTATTAGAATCTGATGGCACATGAATCTTTCAGAACTATGATTGAAAGTATTGGAAGGTCGCGAACAGAACGAACGCCCATATTCGAAGAGGTTGTGTTGCATGCTGTGGACCGAATTCCCGGTACCTGAGTACACGCGCTTGCCGTTACAACCACAAGATTTTAAACAACTGCCCATCGTGTACTAAAGAGCGAAGCCTTACTCCCGTTTCATATACTGAGACTTCAGTTATTACAGCCAGATGATCATCAATGATGTGTCACGTTTGCGTAGTGGTTTGTTAACCAAAATGGGGCATACAAGCACTCTGCCAGTTCTATGTTGTTCTGTGATGAATCAACCTTTTCACGTTAAGGGGTATTCAATACGCACAACGCACACATGTGAACATTAAACAACCTACAATGCACTCGACTACGAATCGCACAACAACTCTTCATTGTTAATGTTTGGACAAGTATTGTGGGAAACAGTTAACTCGGCCCTACATCTTACCACCCTGAATGGACTCTGACAAGTATGTCGTCTTTCTACAAAAGGAACTTCCGGAACTGATTACCGAAGTTCCCTAATCCTATTCGGCATCGCTTGTGGTTTCAACAGTACGGGGAGCCATCTCATTATGGAAGGTGTGTAGGTGACCATTTGTGTGGACCAGATATTTCCAAACAGGTACACTGGGTGTGGTGGTTCTATCACTTGGCCACCCAGACCCCCTGATTTATTTCCTTTGAATTTTTTTCTCTGGGGCCATGAGTAGCATTGTGTACGACACCCGTCAATTCTGAAATGGACCTGTTGGCACGAATACCCACCGTTGCGCCTACGATGTCCACTAATGCATAGTGCGTCGATGTTGTGAGTGTATACATGGCAATGGCCGCAATTTCGAACAACTCCTGTGATTTTGTTGTTTTCTTTTAATTTACTTTTTTTTGTGTAATAAAGCGTTTTATACTACATTCTGTGCTATGGCCTCATTTTCTTTGTGTTTATTTATCTCTTTAGTGTCACGTTTCCGCCCATGCTTACTTTTAAAATTATGGCCCCTCAGGATGTTCTCTATATCTCTTCTTTGTACATAGCATTTGGGAAAACCCTGTATAGTTACTGAAAATTGCTGTAGTTAAAATGTAATATAAATGTAGCATAAATTTGATTTTTTATGCATTTTTTTGGCAAAAATCTTGATATTATGTATTTAGAGTCAGCATTCTTCTTATAAATAATAAGCTTCCAAGTGAATTCTAATTGCTAATTTTAGCCCAGCACTACCAAACATTTCAAATATATATAGCTCATTGATACAATGTACTAAATTTTTTTAAAAAATTCTAAAACGGGCTACATGAAACTAACATGTGTATTTTAAAATGAATATTTTTAATGTTATTGATTCGCAAAAGATAATGTGAATTATGCACAATTTAAATAAAAATTCAAAATCAGTTAAATTTTTTTAAGTATATATAGTCCTCTATTTTATACGTAAGTGAAGATATATATTATTAACTTCTCTTTTTTAAAACACTGGACAATATCTTTTAAATATAACTACATTCGTTAAATGTATTTTATTTAATAAGGAGCAAAATATATACTGAAAAATACAGATAAAAATCCAAATAAACAAAACGCAAGTGCTTGATTCTGTAAAAGTATCGAATTAAATTGCATATTATTTTTAAGATGTACCTTTTTGAAATATGTTTTCTAAAAAAATTGAAAACCATTTTCTTAATATATACACATACTTACACACACACACACACACACACACATATATATATATATATATATCAAGATATTGAGTGAAAATGTATTAAAATTTCATGGAAGCATTTTTAACATCGAATGCTAATGTAAATAAACCAACTTATTACTAAAAGCCCATTATTTATCTGTTTTTCGTCATTATTTTTGAATAGTCCTTTAAGAGATATTTAAGAAGATGGTTCTTACTCGTTTCCTTGATGATGTTTAAATATTCCTGCTCAGTTTTAGGATTCATTTTCTAAAAAAAACATTAAATGGTTCTCAAAATTCAGAGTAAAGAGTTTTAGTTAATCATTTCTTAATCGTACTTACATTTTGATTTTGCAAGAGAAAAACTCTTAACGTTTAATAACATCCATTTCTTAGTATATACAGTCATATTAATTTTTGAACTTGTACCTCAGTTTGTTTTCAAACGGTAAGCTTTTACTAAACAATATTTAACTGAAGTATTTAAAAATATCATTTCATGTAGTCTCCCACATTATATAATCGTATGTTTTTATATAAAAACATCATTTAGAAAAGCTACTTTTTACTTTATACATAACTTTTATGGCATATATTTACTAAATATTTTGATCATTCAAAAGCACTTCATAAAATCATTTTTAAAATGTTTTTTTATATCAAACATTGCAATTATGCATGTTTTTTTAATAGTTTGTTGTTTTTTAAATAGCTTCCATTTTTGAAATGTTATAGAATGCAAAAAAAACAACAGCAATATGCTATTCTTTTAAAGGTAAAAAATTGAAAGTGATTTGGATGCATTAAAACTAATCCTTTAAAAACATAGATAAATATAAAATGCAATAAAAATTCTTATGTAAACATTTTTTTTTTATTAATGTGTAACAGGTTTACATTTGTTTGATGTTAAGCAAATGATGCCTGAAAGAATTTAATTTTTTCACATTTTTGAATGTAAAACGTTTGTGTTACATAAAAGTTAAATGTTAAATAAACAATGGGATTATACTTTGCAAATCATGATAAATTGAATCGATTTTTAAAAGAAATAAAAAAAATATTTTAAATAGATTATTTAATAAAAATAAAATACAAGCTTAGATTTCCCGAATATTAAAAATTAAGTTAAAATCTCTCGTCTCTCCATCTAAGACTATACTGTTATAATTATGCTATTATTTATAATTAACTCATCTTTAGATCGTGAATTTCAATTAAGGACACTCTATATCCAAAAGAAAACTCCTTCCTTTTACCATTTCCTAATATTAGTTCGCTCTCTTTCTGTATATATATAGATATTGTATAAATTTTCCAAACGTTAATAAAATATTTTCCATTCATTCCTTCAAGTTCAAATACATTTTTTTAAAAATTTGTAATGAATGACACGTGATGTTAATACAATTTTTTCAAATATTAATTCATTAATTAAAAACTGAATAATTAGTAACAAAAACTAATAGTTCAACAGCATATATAGATAGGAAAATCGTTTGTTGTGTAATTGTAGTGTAATGGATAGGGTGTTGGACTTCTATTCCAAAAGGCATGGGTTCGAATCCCACTTGGGATGTCCTAATTTCTGAGAATGGGATTACTTTTTTACTGTACTGTTTTATTAGAATAATTACATTTAATTAATTAATAAATAATAACAAACACAAAATAGTCCAACACATATATAGATTGGGAAATGAAAACCTTTTGAAGGAAAACCTTTTTTTATTTTGTCACTTAATACTATGATTCTGTCATATGTATATACATATTAATATTAATTGTAACTATTTAATAAAAAGTAACATAAATAAAGTTCTTATTTGTAGACCTAAGTAGGAATTGACTTAAATTTTTTTGTATAACTTGTTTACATTCGTGTCATTTAAATAAAAAAAATTGGATAAATGACTGCAAATTATTTAGGATAGTTATAAGCAAAAACTCTTTTTCACAATTTTTAATTGTAATTTTTAAAATTTGTAGGATTTGTTTTAAAATCATTAAAATATAAGATCTCATATAAAATAATATAAGGTTCCTTTTTCGAAAAGCAAATTTATATTTAAAGAGAAAAAGGTACTTCATTGTTTAAAATTTGAATAACAAAAGTGGAAGCAAATATTACAGAATTTGATTCTCCGATTGAATAACCAATAAAATTTCAGCAAAATCTTTAGTTTTTTTTTTTTACTGTTTTCAAAATCTATTCATTTTTCGAAACTGCATTTTTGATATTCAGACTTTTATCAAATTTAGTTGGTGAAGAAATTCTATTTGAAAAAATCTCAAATATATTTATTTCCCTTAGTGTTTCAGATAAAAATGCTAAATATGTATCATTTCCCACGTAACACTTTAAAAACGCAATGTTAAGATGATAAGAAAAAATATAAATTGCTAGAGAAATAAACGCTAAAAAAATCTATAAAGGAGCATAAACATAAAAGGCAAGATTTAAGATGAAAAAGGAAAGAAAAACGTTATAAAATTCGGCAATCCACGATTTACTGTTACGACTGCTCAATAAAATACAAAGATACATGCTTCTCATATTTCACTTTTATGCTTTTGAAACTGAAGCCTCTGTTATGCAAGACAAGACTTGAGGTTAGGGTCTGAAGAATATATATATATATATATATATAATTCTTTCCTTTAGCTATTTAAAACCAAAATAGAGATCTAAAAAGATATAAGTAAATTTCGATAGCTTACTTGTAAATATTTTAAGAAAGAGTCAAGATTCGAATGCAAGCATTCCATACCATTATTGTGTAAAATAATATTATGCGATTAACTCTATTTTTATAATCATTTTTAAGCGCAAATTATTTAGTTTTATAAATTCTAATTCCTCCATAAAGCTAACGTTCATTTAATGATTTTGGTACATGTCCATATGCCAAAAATTTAAATGAAAGACATTTTTAGTTTCGGTTTACATTGCTTTATCTCAGGTATAATTAAGAGAGGAAATTAAGTGAAGTTTAAAATAAGTCAAGTTTTGAAGGGTGAGTATATAATTTAAATGGCTCTCGTATTACAATAATATATCCTAATTTAACTTTGGATATGTGTTGTTTAGATTTGGGTTCAATCCTTGATAAGTTAATTCAGTTGAAATTCGTTTCTCAATACTATAATATAATTAATCCTTTCACGTTGAATTTTACTGTATTGTATCTTTATACATGAAACTTTGTAATATAGGTTCTTTGAACACAAAGGAATATTTATTTATTAATCTGATTTATAAATGTTTATATAACTTCTCTGAATCCTGGACAAAGTGTATTTATCTAAATGGGATTTAAAACTCTAACAATGAACTATTTACTCAAATTATATTGGTGGATTTATTTCCAAATAATAATAACTTCAATAATTAAATGAAATGTTCAGACAATGATGAAAACATAGAGTTTACGTTTTTGAAGGTATCGAAATCCCACACTTTATTATAAGATGTTTAATTTTAATCCATTTTTAAAAATTATAATTTAGATAGATCATAGATTAAAAATTATAATTTAATAACTGGGCTACCAAATTACTTGAGGTGATTGGTATCCCACCTATAAGGAGACACATTAAAAGAAATACCAGTTGATACAACAATAACCTGTGGAATGTACTAGATCTGAGATGATAAAATACTGATCCGCATCCCCTTTAGAAATAACTATGAAACACTCTTAAGGAGCAATTGGGGACATCAACAATTTCGTAATTTTGAACAATGATCACATAGGAGACCGATGTTTTATGGTTCTGATTTCCACACGCAGAAACAAATTAAAGCCAGTTTTATTTAAAGCAAAACACCTATCCTTGTTCTACAAGATGTTGAAACCAAAATTCAAATATTTTAAATGACTTAAGCATTGCATGTTCTTTCTATGACACATAATTCTCCTGAAACTTTAGGAAAATATATCTTAGAAAATTATTTCTTTTGCATAAGACTTTTAATATTTTTTTGTTGATTGAAGTAATAACAGATTATTTTCGATAATTTGGAGAATGAACCGGAAGAAAACTCGCATAGCACATACACATTTTAAGCATTTTATTCTAGTGTAGCAATGTATTTGTATACTATATAAGTTTGGCGACAAGGTAACGACTTTATTTTTGGCACATGCTTTTTATATCCAGCATTTATGTGTAAGATAACCTCTCATCGTCTGCTTTCGTAAATCTATGTCTTTTTGGCGTCATCTTTCAATAATCGTGATTTACGTGCCCAGATCGCAGCTCGATCGAGGAAATAAAATGCCAAGGGAAGGCGTCTCGAAGGTTTCGCTTGAAGAAGCGTGATTCCACCAAATTGTATTTTCACTTGTTTGGTGTGTATTCGCTACAGATGCGTCCTTTGCCTCCCCACGCGGAATCTTTCTTTCTCTTCTCTTCTATCAGAACTTTTCTTCCTTTTGTTTTCGTTTTCAGATTTTCTTTTGTGTTCGGGGTAACGTACATTCACGAAAAAATATTTTCTGCTGAGAAAGTCAATTTTTTATTCTTTGTTTTTCGGCGTCAGAAGAGATAGAGAATTCCTTTTATCTACTCACCCGTTGCACAGGTGGAGATACATAAAAATCCTTTATGCTCTGAGATTCAAAGACGATATTTTATCCTTGGAGGAGATATCACGAACAGACAGGCGTAAATTGTTCTAGGCCAACTACAGCTTCACGGTGTTTATTTATGAAACGTTTTTTCTAAGCTTTCTATGCATACAACAAATATAATACATAGTTATTAAAATCTATAAATCGAACACCATTGTTAAAAAACTGATCTTTTATTCAAATTTATAAAGTAAAAATTTTATTCTTATAAAAAGTGTATGCATTCATTTTGTATACAAATAAGCTTTCAAAGAAATTGAACAAAAATTGTCAAACAAAAAAAAAAAAAAAACGGTTTCTGGTCTTAAAATTTTTATATATTTTTTGAAAATCACAGGCAGCGAAAACATGTTATTAAAGTGAGTAAATAAATATGTACGTATACTAAAGAGAAATATACAAGACACAAGTATTATAACATTTCCATTATTACTTAAAATAATTGGGAGAAATAGGACTATTTTTTGTTATTTTTAAAACTTCTTTATATAGTCACCATCTAGAGTTATATATTTATACCAGTGCTTTCCCCCCCTTTTAAAAGGCTGTAATTATTGATCTTAGCGGATAGTTTTAGAAACCATTGATCCACCTCTTGAAGGATGTCATTTGTGTTGACAAATTTTTGATATCGTATTGAATTTCTGAATTATAGGAGTAAGAGAGGAAGAAGTTAAAAAGGAGAAGATAAGAAAAATAGGACGAATGTGGTAACATTTTCAAACTTTGTCACTTTAAATCTTTACCTGCTACTGGAAATGAGTGAGCCGATGTATTGTCAGCTATGAAATGGACAGCTCTGAAGATCACATCCTTCCGTTTCTTGATAAAAGCTTCATGAAATTTGTTTAGCAATGTGCACAAATAGGCACTAGTGATAATCTGGTTCTTCTCTAAATAGTTTTATAAGATTCCACAATAATCCCAAAATACTTGCAACATAATCTTCTGTGTTGAATTCTGCACCTAAAGTTGCTGAACTTCTACTCCTTGCTCATCTCTTTGATCTCTGGAACACTTTGATAGATAGACAAAAAAAAATGAGAGAGAGAGAGAGAGACGACCAAAATCGATGTTCATTTATTTCCAGTCGATTCAACATTTCACTTGCCAGTGGCACTTTCTTCATTATGACAGAATCGTCCAGGAGTTATGGTTTTCCATGTCTTGGATCAACTGGAGACGGGTGTGGTCAACAGGAAAATTCCTTTCTTAACTTGCAAAAATGTCATTTGAATTGCTTTCAATCTAATTATCTGCCATCATCTCCTCGTAAATATATCGTACACTTTAAGATAAAGGAACAATCACTCTGTGAGCCTCTTTTTTTCTCCATAGTGATAGTTACTTCAATCTGGGCATTTTGAAACCGAATAAATCAGCATTAATAGTTACAACTTACTGCATTATACGCATGAATCAAGTAATATAAATAATAAATCTGAATCAGAATATTAGTTTTTTCGTAGTAACTTTTACGATGGCAATTTAAGTAATTGCGTAAGTATATAGCAGGAGGTAATTTTTTTTTTGTATAAATATACTAAAAACACTACAATGCAGGGCTTGTGGAGCGTATCGAAGAGATAAATATCAGAATTTGCCTATTACCAAATACCATAATAACTATATGCGCATTTACATTAGTTGATACGTTATATTTTCCCCATAAAAAAGCCAATTCATGTTACTTTAAATATATTTCTTATGCATGGAAATCCAACAGTTTATCAATCTATCAATTCTGTCATCTTTATCATCAGTTGATTAAATCAAAAAGTGAAACAAAGTTTGATAATTTATTACATTCTATCTTAACATATTTCACATCATCTTATCACAAAAAAACCTCAATTAAAAACTAATTTTCTGCATTTAGAATTAATTTAGCTTTTTTGCTTAAGAGTTTAATAGGTTTCACATTTAAAAGTCTAAGCTCCATGTAAGGTTTTGTTTGTAATGACTTGACTGTATTAGAATATGTCAAAATTCTTTTTGATAGACTTCTTATAATATTTGTTTCTCTTAGGGGAATTATTCACCATAACTATAAAAATATAACTACAAAACTATAACTTTCAACTAATATCATTTGTTTGAATAATTTTATTTGTTCCAAAGTATAGAATCATGAAATATATGAAAGTTGTAAAAAAATAACAAAATTCATATGGAAAAGCTTATTAAGTATTATTGTATTGTTTCTCATATTCTTAGTATATCACTAAATAATATCCTTTACTCTTATAAAAATTCCTCCTGTTAAAGTTTATTATGTATACGCTAATTCGGATAAACAATACAATAATCTTTTAGCCAATCTAACGTTGTTGTCTTTTAGAATTCATAAATATTCATATTGCAGTAAGAAATACAAAATTTTACATTTAGTTTCATTTATATACCAACTCATCAAAATAATCAATGGGTAATTACGACCAATAGAAAGTTTTCTTCATTGAAATATTCTAATTTCAGCTAGCTATATTAAGAAGGTCTATTGGTTGATAAAATCAATAACTTTTGTATGCTCTTCGGTTAAGCCTATAAGTAAACCTGCCTCTAGATTCCACTTCTCACTTCAACCGGTAATAAATTTGAAGCCACCACAAAAGACGGGCGACAAACTGACGCCATCATTCAGCGATAAGCACATTGGATTGAAGCCAAAGATTAGAAAATAGAAGGGTAAAAAACATCTACGTAGGGGAACAAGAGCTACGCTTATTTCAATATGGAGAGGAATTGAAATAAAGAAATAAAACATGAAAGAGAATTCTAAATAATCTAAATTCAGTTTGAAATACAAATACGTCCAAAAAATAGTAGCTGAAATAAAAACCTTTCTCCGGTAACATCGTTTTATTATCTCTTCTGAAAAGTAATACAAGATGGCGTTTGACAGTGCTATCGGCGCTTTGTTGTATACGTTACGATGTCACTGTTGCCACTTTTGACACCAAAATAAATTGGCGGTATAGGGAATTTTGCTTTTGGAACTGTCACTTCGTAAAAGCTTGAATTGAAAAAGCAAGTAAATGGAGAGAAAAATGAAAGCAAATAAAAGAAGCGTTGGACACTTGGAATTTTTTACCTTCGTGTAGAAAAAAGGCAGTATTTCTGTTATTTTAATATTCGAATAATTAAAAAATTAATTTTCTATGTAAAAAGCTTTAGTGTGTTTTATTTAACAAATTTAACTGAGTTTAATACTAGTAGTCAATTGCTTCATTCGGTAATATGTTATTTTTACTTATTTAAATACTTAATAAATATGCAAAGAGGAGGATTAAAGAACAAAAAATGCGTTCTATAACGCAATCAGTTACATTTTGAACAATCTCTTCTCCACGTGAATAATAAAAACAAAGAAAATACTTTTGCATTCTTTTAAAAGTGATGGATTATATGAAACTAATTTCCATAAGCATTCAAAAAATTATTAGGTAATGTTTTCTTCAGTTTTTTTGGAGTGTGTGATTAACCTCGATTTGAAAAAAAATTAGTAATGTATTCGTTCTTAATAATAGAGACAAACAATACAAAACTTATATAATAAAAGTATTTTTCCCTCCTAGAAATATTTTTAGAAACGCATTAAGCAATAGTCCACTATTATTAAGTAAGAATGCGTATTTCTAATGCTTATCAAGAATAAACGTATTTGGATATCAACGAGGTAAAATATAAATATACGTGCTTATTTTAAATGCAATGAAAAAAAATAATGTAAAAATACATGGTTATTTTAAATGTAATGAAAAAAGATATAATGTAAAAATACGTGGTTATTTTCAATGCATCTTCTTCATTTTTACGTTATGCATGATTTTATGCTTCTGTGTAAAATAAAAAAACATAGCTTTTGTCCTATTCGTTATTCGCAATGCAGAAAAGAGTTGTTTTTGAATTAGACATTTCATAATAATGATAAGTGACTTTTTCAAAATGTAACTTAGTTTTTGCCTCTTCTATTCATTTAAAATTAAATATTTATTTTATTATTAATTTAGAGTATGTCGAGTCCATGTTAAATGAATCTATTTTGTTTTATATTTCGAAGTTAAAAACTAAAATATTTACAATTAATTGTTATATTAACTAAATACTGATTTTGAATCTGCAATAATCTTTTATTTATTCAGCAAAATTTTAATAAAAATCCGGTGTTGTTAGGAAAATTTCAAATATTTCACTCGGATCAAAATATTTGTAAACAGACTATTTTTAGACAAAAATTCTGGAGCAAATAGAGACACTTTTTAAAAAAGTTCTTTATTAAAAATCATGTTATAAAATCTTTCTCAAGGCGTATCTGAACTTGATCTGCGGATCGAGGATCATCTATGTATTTCTGAGATTCACAAAATTTCTACTTCTGAGTTCTAGCGGCAGGATGCTTCACACAACAAACTGTAATCTATTTCTCAGTACTGGGAATATATTTGAAGAAATACACTTCATCCAAATTCCGGAGGCGTGAAAAGTTGACCACTCGCGCGATTTCTCCTTTTTTTCCCCCTTTAACTATTTTATTTCTTTATTTTTTGGAAAAAGAACCTGTCATTGTCGACGTCGCGTAGCACTAACATTTTGACAGACGAATAAATTGGTGGCAACATGAAAGTTGCAATAGGCTGTCTCGCCAATGCACAAAAAGAAAATTTACGGACTTTTAGTGAACCTGAGAGTTCTTTTTTCCCCTTCTTCTTGGACGCTTCTGTTGCTTCTTATAACCAAGTCTGAGCTAAAAGAGAAATAGGGGATATGCACAAACCTGGAGTTGTGTTGAAAAGAAAGTGTCCTTTTCACTTTAAAATTGATCTAGATTCAGTTTCAAAAACTTTTTTTATTTATTTTCGTCGTTTAAAAACGTCTCTTCAGGTTACATGAAACTTAAAAAAAAGAGTACTGACTACGTATTACATAGTAAAAAATTAAAATTTATTCTCGAGAGATTGCTTATAAGTTACTGGACATTACTCTCCAAGGTAGTGATCTTGGATATTTTATGATGTTATATGACTCTATATTTTTTTTAAATTTTTGAGAGAGAGATCCTAGCATTAAGCATTAAACTTTTGTGTGATTATATTAAAAACAGTCCTATAGTTATTTCACTTCGATTTAAAAAAGACACTACAATGTTACAAAGCGGAAGTATATTTATTTTCAAAGTCTCCACAACTCTACCCCTTGAGAGGCGATTTTTCACAAAACCTATCGTAGTGAGTATCTACTTAACAAAAGAAACGTGCTTGCCCAACTCAAAGTCTGTGTGTCTTATAATTGTAAAAGTAGAATTTATTATATTTAATACCTCCACGAATTTTTCATCTTGTAAGTCGATTTCCATAAAATTCGTTCTTAGAGATTCTACTCTACAAAATCAACATATCTGCCAAATGTGAAGTATGTAGTTCTAATCACCCAGGTGATCTTGCGATGACTGAGAAAGTTCCTTTTCTCTGACACACATATGTTGTTGTTGTTGTTGCGAATGCCACTTGATCGACAGTAACATCAGATCAAGGTCCACGAAATTCATCGCGGCTAAGGGCTAGAATTTTACGCCTGTCGTTAGCCTAAGCTTTGAGTCCCCTAATAAGGTGACAGTGCGATTTTGCTCACACAACACAATAGATGGCGTCAGCGTTCGGACCCACAGATTTAACGAGCACGTTCTCCGATTTGTACTCGGTGGACATTTGGTGGCATCGGGCATAGAACCCATGCCTTCCAGTCTGGGGTCCGATGCTCTAACCACTAGGCTACCCACGGCCTTCCGACACACATATAGATTTATCTACCACAGTACTTTTAATTGCATCATAATCTTATTTTCAATTATAAAAATGTTGTATAGAATAACTGAAAGGTCTGCAAATTAAAGCTTATAGAAGATTTATGTTATTCATTAAATTATTTTCATTCGATATCATAATATGAACAAAATAATATGGAATAAATTGAATAATATGGATAATATTCGTGGCAATGCTCATTTTCATTTGTTACACACCCTCTTTTCTAGGCTGTTGTGTGCTGAATTTCTGTAAGTAATAACTTATACAATCGCGCAACACATAGTCTTCATTCATACTTAATGGCAATTTATTAGAAGATATCACATCATATTTTGAAATGAATTTCTCAGAAAAAATTCCAGTAGATTTTATAATGAGTTTTCCTATTAGTATTTATCAACGAAACGAACACCTAATAATTAGTTGTTATTGTTACTAAAGATACATTTCTTCTAAGTAACTCAAAATATCGCTAATTCCGAGGCATCATTGTCCTCTCCGATTGTAGATCTGCTCTTGAGGCCATCAAGAAAGGGAAAATGGTAGTCACCCAAGAAATCAATTCTTTTTATTTTCCATTTGTGCATTGCGCAAATCATGCACCCTTCATTGGATTCCGGCCCATGTTGACATTGAAGGGAACGAGATGGTCAATTGCCTTGCCAATGAAACTAGAACATTTGAACCTGTTACTTCATCGACTACGGTCTTTGAAGCCAAAGCAGTCGCAAAACAAAAGCTCTGCTCAAACCCACGTAAAAAATTCTCTCTACCAGAATTAAATTACAGCCGAGAAATTACAACAACAATAACCAGACTAAGACAAAGCATTTTAAAGGCATGAAGATTCTGCCCGATGGATCCAGATCATATGTGGAATGCAGGTACTGCCCAGGCACGCAACTGGATCCCAAACACCTTTTTAGCTGTCCTTTCATTGCTGGTGTTCATTTTAAAATAGACAATGACTATAGAATGGACATCCTATACTCGGATCGTACCATGGATGTTGCCACGGCAGTTATTCATGCCTTTGGCAATATTTGACTATATCTTTATTTTGTTATATACACCTTTGCACTTTGTCATACACGACAACAGCACCAACAACTCAAACATGAATGCAAAGTAATAAGGGGGAAAGATATGACCTCAAGACAAGATGTTTCGCAGCCTGAATGTGTTTCTAAGTATCTGCTGTTGTTCGTGAATGCTTCAAAGCATAAATAATAATACGAATGAAACATTTTCTGTTGACACGAGTAAACTTTTAATTATATAGTTCCTTTGTTTAATATCAAAGACATGTTTATAAGAATTTTACGCGTCTTTCAAACAATAATATTGCTAACATCATGTTTGTATTAAAACATGTAAGAAAACTTGTTTAAAAACAAGTAAGAAATTGAAATAAATAGTAAAAGCGTTGCCAACTAAACAAATAAACTTTATGGTCTTGATTTATTCATTTCATTTGGAATCTCTAATTGTCTTGTTCTGAATGATTGTAAATGAATTCCACATAATTCAAAGGAGGAATGAGAATGATTTATAATATGTAAAATAATTGAATTGATTTACAGATATAGATAATTGTTTAAAGTGCAAATATAGTTATATTCTTAAGCTCGGGAAATTTTGCATTTCCTACTAATGGATACTTTTACACGCTATTCAAATCGTGTTTCAAAATTGCAAGGCATTTTCTTCTGTTTAAATTTCCTTTCCCTAAAATAAGCTTTTGTTTGTTTCTTAGTAAATGTTGTGTTTAATAATTTTTAAAAAAACACATTTTACGTTAGCAAATTAATGAAAACATTATCTGAAATAATAAAATTTAAAAAATTTAAATTTTTAGTGTTGTTATACATAACTGCTATAAAAGTTTTCATAATTTTGATTTTCCTTGGTTATATTTATATATCTAGACTGTAATACACCTTATTTCTAATTATTGATACGTTATTATTTACTACAACTTACTGATATTTACTACTTAACATTTTAGGCAAGTAATAAACCTTATCCTGAATATCAGCACATCATTATTTATTTCAGTTATTTTTTATGAACAAAAAGTTCTGATAAAAGTCACTAAATATTTATTCAATCCATGATAATTAAAAAAAAATATTGTATTTTCTTAATTCGTGACTTAATAAATATATTTTATAAATTGTGAATATCTCTTGATATAAGATATCAATCATTTCAATCTGAATAACAGAAAAATAAAACGTTTCCCTTTTAAAATTCATTAAAAACGTTATCAGCTTAAAGATATTTCTTTATAAAATTCCATTCGTGACAAACATGCAAATATTTCGCAATTTTTTATTGTAAAAAATTAAACCTTTTTTTGGAATAAATAATTATTTCACATAAATTCATATTACCCAACCATATCTCTTTCAGAATGTCCGTTGTAAAATTTATAAGGATGTAAAAAAATTAATGTATTGTATCAGAAAATCTCTCCAAAGCGAGTTCTTGTTTAATAGCTTTATTTACACACATTAGTTTTATGAAACTAATTTGAAATGATTCTAGTAAATATGAAAAATAATTATATACAAAAGCTTCAGATATAAAAAAGTCCCTCGTTGCTTAATTTAAATCATATTTTATCAGTATTAATAAAGATGAAAAATAAATTAATGATAAATTGTGTTTTTTTAAATTAAAAAACTTTACAGAAATATACATATATTTATCTTCACTTTGAATTAGCTTGTCAAATTTTTAGTTTAAGCTTATATAAATAGAGTGAAATTACTTTTTAAATATTTTAATTTCTGAGAAATTTTTGAAAATTCAAATTAGTTATTTGTATGTGTTTTTAATTTTTTTAGCAGTATAATTACAAGAAATAAAATAATATTAATAGAAATCAGGTTTCTTTTTCTCAGTCTTCTGCTATTAAACAAATTAATAAAATCCATTTATAAATGAAAGTTATATAATCAAATTATGTAAGATAAAGCTCCACGGACATTGTTTTCATATTTTAATAAAGCATCATATTTTCAAAGAGCACTTTTATTATATGGGTGTTTTGTTTGTCGTTAAATGTAAGCATTTTAACTAAAATGTGCTTGTTATATTTATATTTAAATGTATAACAAAAACAAAACTGTAAAGATTTACTTTTAGGTTATCAAATTTTAATAAATAAATTTACATAGTTTTTTGAACAATTTTTCAATTATAAGAATGAATCTCATTCGAAGTAATTTCAGTAACATATCAAGCGAATTTCCTCTTCATTTTTATAAATACACTTCTATGCATTCTCAGTAAACATAGATTTGAAATTGTTGAATCTTTCAACTGTCGGATTACTTTCATTCAGGGATTTTTTTTTCATTTTATAAACCACTTCTGAGATATACAGAAGCTAAAATAAGTACATTACGTGAACACTGTTTCATCATAATCTGTCAAGAGACTCCTAATTCAAAAGACAGAGGAAAAAAGGAATCACTTCTTGATAAACCCATTTCTCCAACTGTCACTACGTGTTAGATGATTGTCCTTAACACTCGGAACAAATGAAAAATAGTTTTTGATATGACAAAATAAAAAGAATAAATCCAACAAAATTAAAACAACAGTTACAAAACACAATTTATATCCTTTCTTGAAATAGACTACGAAACACTATATTTAAGTCTTTGGAGTTCGTTTTCAAAAAAGTGCTTTGACAGATAAATATATCGTTGATAAAACCTCTCAAATATTGAATCATAGAGGTTTTGTTTAATATTGGAAGGGAGACAATTTGTAACATGAAAGTATTTTTTAGTTACAATCAAATTGAGTGAGTGCAATTTTCACTTTCAGATACATACATTGTCCATACGTCATATAAATAACTGTGGTAAAGAGACTATAAAAAATGTTGTAAGAATATGCTGAATTCTTTATTCCTTTGAATAAGAACTTAACATATTTTGCGTTTGTAGAGATTCATAGGTAATACTTCTTTTATTTTCAATTTATTTGCTGATTTTTTTATCAAAAAAATGATTTTGAAGATTTTTTTTATTTTTATATAGAATTTTTGTAAATACTTTTCAGCCAAAATGTTAAATATACTTGAAATTTAAATAATAATTTGCTTTCAATTCGAACAATTAAATATTCTGAATTGGGTATTCAAATTCATCAGCATCACTGAAATTATGAGAAGAAAAAATTAAGGAAATATTTCAAAACAGATTGAATTTTATTCGAAATATTCAAATTTTATACTTTTTTTTATTGATAAATTTTAGAACTATAAGAACTGAAAAATATTTTTAGCAATGAATAAAAAATGAAATTTGACAATGCTCAATGGAATTTATTCCGGCGCTTAACACCGTTAAATGAACAAACAGAAAACTAAAATTCATTTTAAAGTCCCATACATGCTTCTTAAAAATAAAATATAACGTTATTCAAGGGCTTCATGCACATAACACAGAAACATATACACTTATATATGTTAATACAAAATATCATTGCATATTTGAATATTCGTAATTTTAAAATTATACGCGGGTGTAAATCTATATATATAAAGGAGAAAAGCACACACACACACAACTCACTCACCCACTCATCAAGATATCTCTGAAACTATTAAATCTACAGAATTGAAATTTGTTAGGCGTGCTGTTTTCATAGAGTAGAGGTCCGCTAAGATCAGATTTCTCGCAAAAATCGACTCGCATAGCGGCGTTACAAAGGATTAAAGGGCGTTATAGATAATTATTACCATTTTTAAAATATTAGAGGTACAGTCATGAAATTTAACATTTTTTTCCTTTCATGGAGAGTAGATATCTACTATAAAATGTGTTTTGTGTAAATTGACGCCTAAGGAACTGTACGAATGCTGAATACATATTCCCATTTCTAAACTACAGATTTGAAATTTGTTAGGCATGTTCCATTTCTAGAATACATAATCTTTACTATAAGACTTTGTAAAAATGGACCCTCAAAAGTAATTGCAGAAGGTGAAGTGCTGTTATAGAAAAATATTCCCATTTTTGAACTATAAGACCTACAGACTTCAAATTTGGTAGGCCCTTTCCTTTTATAAAGTTGAGATCCACTACACACACAGAGAGAGAAGGAGTTTTGCAAAAATAAAATCACAAGGGTTGTTGCAAGGATTTAAGGTACATCGATTAATATTCCCGCTTTTCGGAATTATTAGATATTCATTCATGAAACTTCGTAGGCATGTTTCTTTTTATGAATATAAATCCACTGATAACGGATTTTATTGAAATTGATTCCTATGCGAGGATACTGGGGAGTTACTTAGACCGTATTTATAAAAAAAAATTCCGTTTCCGAACTACTACTTCGCTTGGTGAAATTTGGTATGCATGTTATTTTTGTTAAATGGAAATCCGCTAAGAAAGGACTTCACGGAAGTTAACCCCTAAGGGGAATGGGAGACTTTTGTGGCATATTGATAAAAAAAAATCATGTTTAGAACTATTAAATAAAACAACAGTTTTGAAATTTGATATGTATGGTGCTTTTTTTAATTGAAATTCACGAAAAACGAGTCTTTCCGAAATCCAATCACAAAGGTGCTTATGGGGAGCTTGCTGAAAAAAAACATCTGTTTTTGAAATATTAAATTTAGACTTGAAATTTTGCAAGCATGTTAATTTTATTGAATAGAAATCCTCTAAAAATGGGTTTCGCGGAAATCCACTAAGGGAGAGGTTATTGAGAGCATAAAATATAGTTCTACTTTCTTTTTAGAAATTGTTATTTAAAAGATTGGTCTTTTTTAAATCAACAGGCTACAGTTATAAGAATATTTTGTAATATAATCGAATTTTCACTTCTAAGATATCAAGAATTTATGTATATATATAATATATATATACATATATATATATATATATATATATAGTGAAAACTCTCTACTTTAGACAGATGAATATTTAAATATATGGATGTTAAATATATACATCTATATCTATCTATATATATCTATCTTTTAGTCTATATCTGTATATATATCTCTATATATAGTGGTTACCACAATTGAGGACACTTTTTTTAAAATTGTTATATTTTTTAAGTTTGTTGCGTATAGAAAATGATGCGTTGCTCTAAATGCATAGTCCTTTATTTCATTTTAAGGTGATATAGTACCCTAAAAATCATTAAACTATCTAAAAAAATTTATTGACTTATTTGATACCACGAATCTTTATAAACATGCTGCAAGATTTGAAAGCTTTAGCTGCATTTTTATCAAGTTATAGAGCAATATTTGATGCTGGACAGCAACTACCACGCTTATAATTCTGATCATTTGCTATAAAAAAGCCTGATAAAATATGAATTAATTATTTTTCTAACACGCCTAAATGAGACTAATGTCTGTAGAATTATATATGCAGTAACAAATCATTTCAAGAAAGGATTGGGCAAATCATGCAAACATTATAGTTTGTGAATTGTTTAATAAAGAGCAAATGGATTTGGTCAAGATTTAAAAGTTGTCCGTACTTTTTATGATAATCTTATGAATGAAATTAAAACTTCGAAATGGATTCTCCCAAAGCACAAATACTAAATCTCATTTTGACAACTCAGATAATTAAAAATCTAATTTGCAAGAATAGCAAAACTCTCCCATTTTTATATATTTGTTTTTGGTGATATATATATATATCTCATGTGTGTGAAATTCAACACTATTATTATTAAAATATTTTAAGATACTTATTTAAACAAATGCACATATGCAGTTCTTAGATTTTGATATATTTTACCTATAAACAGTTATTTGATTTTGCTTTCATTCGTGTACAATATTTAACATGCGAAGGCTTTTAAAATCATGGAAATAAAAAATAAATGCATAAATATCTTTTGTACATGTTGTGCATTTTTTGAGTTGTCAAACTGAGCATGTAATTAGCTCTGAAATGTGTGCATTTTTTTTATAATTATTAAGATAAAGTTTTCTGAAATATTGATATTTCATTCGTTTTCTTCTATACATTCATTATGGCAGTTTATTGTTGAATTGTTCTACATTTTTGCAATTTCTTATGCTAAGCAATTTTAAATAAGCTAATTAACATTCCATAAATGTGTTAGACTATTCCATGAATATTATATCATGTTATTCATGGAATGAAAACTTCAGACTCATTTTTCTCCACCTTGAATTTTTGTACATATACTATTATTTAAAACCCTAAGGCTTTTTTGATAATTAAAGCTTGAGTTTGAAATTTTTGTACATGTTCTGAAATGTATGTTTGTAAAACTGTGCATGGAATTAGCTCTAACATGTTTAGTACTTTTTCTAAAAAAATTCAAAATGAAAATTAATGATTTTTTGAGAACTTTTGGAAGTGTTTAATTATAAAAAAAAATAATAAAAATTTAAGAGCAGCAGCAGAAAAACCCTATGTACAATTTATGTAGTATATTATAAGGTATTTGGAAAAAAAAATTTTAAGGAAAAGAAACATTTTTAAAAAAGCCCTAGAAATCTAAAGAATGTTAAAAAAAAGTTTACAAAAATTTAATTTTTACAAACATTTTGCAACAAATTAAAAATATTTTGTATGTAATTATCATTAAATATTAACCTTTATAAAATACAATTAAAACTAAATATCAAACTTTAAAAATAAGAAAAATTGTGGAGATGGTACCATATCGACTTAAAGAAAATTTAATACAAAAAGCAAAATTCAAATATTTTCAACTCAAAAAATGTTATGCTGCAATAACTATCGATATGTGTTAGATGCTGATGACAGCAGTGAGTTATCAGTTCTTAGTGGGGTAGCCTTTATTTTGAATTACAGGTTCACATCCATGTTTAAATTGAGCTTAAAATAGATTAAAGTTGTCCCTTCATTATTACAGATGCCAGAAACAATTATATCATCAATCAGTTCAATTTAATTTCGTGGGTACCTCATTCAGACAACAATTTTCAAACAGTGCCACAAGTTTTCGATTGGATCGAGGTTAGAGCTGTTTCCTGACCAGTACAACAATGATATTTAGACAAGAAGAAATGACATCAAATAAAAGAGTAGATTGGACAACTAGAAAAGGATGTGTGACGAGAAAGTTGTCTTTCCTATGTTAAAATTGAAAGATAGGTGAGTGGTTCAGTGAATACATCTGTAGACGGAAAGTTTTGCTTAAAACATCAGGAGACAAATTTAATAAATAGCGAAGTAGAAAAATGCCGTAAAAGATGCACTTCGTCTGTTGATGACAGAAGAACCAAAATACTGTGTCTCCAATGTAAAAGAATATCATTAGAAGCTATCTGAATGATGCTGGTGTTTCTGTGAGATCAAAAACTATCAGGAGAAGATTAGCATATGTTAGATTAAAGGATAGAATTCCCTGAAAAAAAGGCTTATCTTAATTTACACCAGCGCTAAAAAAAACTACTGTGGGCAAGGGAACACATTAATTGGACAAATGATCAGTGGTCAGAAGTTATATGGAGAGATGAAACTAGATATAATTATTCGGTAGTGACGGCCAAAAATATATAAGTCGTAGAATACGAGAAATGTTACATCTTGACTGCATCCTGGCAACTGTTTTGTACGCTCATAGTCATATGATTTAGGCATGCATATCAGCAGATGGTATCGGTTGTCTTCATATCATCGATGGGAATGTAAAAAAGTACATTGACACTATTCTACAACCTTAACTTCTACATTTCATCAGGGACATATTTACCAACAATGCTTTCTTTATTTTTTCAGCAACATTTGCTCCTTGCCTCACTGTGAAGTAGCCAAAAGACTAGTGAAGTTCTAAGATCACTGAGTTATTGTCCTAGCCAGAAAACACACAGTCCTGACGTCAATGCTATGGAAAACTTGTGGTACCGTTAGAAAACTCTTTTTCGAATGAGGTATACACGAAATACAAAGGAACCAATTGAAGATATAATAGTTTTCTGTCATCATATAATGAATAAAAAAGAAGATTTTAAAACTGTTTTCAGCTCAATGGAATATCTATGTGAAGCTGTAATACAAAATAAATTTTACCCCACTAGGCACTGATATCTCACTTCTATTATATCTAACGTATATCGATGTTTATTGCAGCAAAACTTTTTTGCATTGCAAATAATTGAATTTTGTTTTTTTGTATTGAATTTAGTATTAAATTAGCTTTAAAATGTATATAAAACACTTTGAAAATTAGTAGTTTGGCTTGACTAGCGATTAATACTCTTGCCTTGATCTTGAAGAGTCTAGTGCATAGGTTCCCAACCTTTTTTGAACTGGTGCCCCCTTTCTGGTATATATTTCGATACCGCCCCCTTTTCTAGTGCATATTTCTCGATACCGCCCCCTCCCACTCTAGATAAATAAGAGTGAACATAATACATGGTGAAAACAAGAGTTAAGTTTTAAAAACTATCCTATTAATAAAATAATATATTTTTTAATTTCTTTTTTTTCTAAAGCCCCGATTTTTTTTACTTGCAAATCTGAAATATCAATTGCCACAAATATATTTAAATGTGTAATATTATATATTTTAAGTATAGGAAGGATATATTGTTCAAATTGAAATGCTACTGAATTTCTTCTTCACTTAAAAGAGTGGAATAAAAAAGTTTTAACTTACTGTTTTGATGATACGAAGTAATTCATAATAAACTACTGCTTTCAAAATAAATATAAATTGACAGTTTCTGCTTTTAAAGAATCACACGTTATTCCTGGTTAACATATTTAATTATATTTCTTGGATAATATACGTAATGAAATGCAGTGGACGAAACATGTTTCCTACTTCTCACAGACAAAGACAACACGTGCACCATAGAAATTCAAATGCACTGTACAAATCACTATATCAATCAATGTAATCTTTAATTTTTCATTCCGAACTAGCGAAATATGTGAATTTTCGTACATGCGATATAGAAATGATTTAAGTGCATACAATTAACATAAGGTAAACAGTATTAAAATTTACTTTTGTTAATACATAATCAGCGTGGTTTTTTAGTCTTTTATGGTTTATCTGCCCAATTCCCTCCGGGTCATCTCAACGCCCCCCTGAAAGACACAAACGCCCACAAGGGGGCATTATCGCCCACGTTGAAAACCTATGGTCTAGTCATTAGATCAGCTGTTGAATAGGACAAGCGGTGCTTGTGCATAATAATTTGCATACGTGTATTTTAGACACTGATAATTGTGTCTGAGTAATGTAGAAGGTGTGAAGACCATCTGATATCTATTCTTCTAATTTTGCGGCTGAATCCTGCATTTCAATGATTGCTTTCTCGACAATAAATTTCCGTCGCTCCTAAAGAATTATCTTGTTCCTTGCGATTGATTTGCATAAAATCCTCGAAACCCGATCAACGTAATATATATATATATATATATATAAGTTACCTAACAGTTAAATAAAAAATACGTTATTAGTTGTACAGTTAATCGAAAGATGACACCTCAAGCTAAGTAAATTAACAATATTATATTTTATTTAAATTTAATTGTATATGTCTGGGTGTTATTTGTATTTTTTATAAGTTTTAAAAGAAATATAGAGCTTTTAAATGTGTATATACACTGCTGGTGACCGTAAATGCAACACCCTGAAGGAAGCACGCAAATAACAGGAAATTTCAACATGCATTAGCGGAGGTCAGATATGCAAATGACTAGAATTTCAGCGCAGACACACATCACGCACGCATGTGGCGCCACCTCAAAGCGCTATTTAAGGCATGGAGATTTCGACGATTTCAAGCTCGCCAATTGTGTTTTTCTTAAGGTTTTTTCAAAAAACGATCAGTTATGTCTCTTAGAGAACAGCGATCAGCTTTTGATCAAGTATCCGAGTTCCACAGAGGAAGGATAGTGATCTACCAAAATTGTGGATTATCTTTCAGGGAAATCGGTAGTCGTGTTGAACGAAACCAAACAACTGTAATGCGGATATGTGACCGTTGGATGCAGGAGGGTAAGACGGACCGACGTGGTCGATCGCATCTACCTCAGTGCACCACTTCACGTGAGGACAGGCAAATTGTGTGCATGGCAGTGACGGATCGCTCAGTCACATCACGAACCATAGCACAGCACATTGAGTCTGTAACGCACCATTCAGTGTCTGTGCGTACCATTCGACGCCGTTTACAGCAGAGTGGTCCGTCCGCAAGACGTCCATTGCTTAGTCTACCCTTGACGCAGAACCACAGACGTCTCCGCCGCCAATGGTGCGATGAAGGAAGGATGTGGATGGTAGAATGGAATGAAGTTATCTTTATTGACGAGTCACGCATCTGTCTGCAACACCACGATGGTCGGATTCGAGTCTGGAAACACCGTGGAGAGAGGATGCTGAACAGTGGCATCATGCACCGCCACATTGGTCCTGAATCGGGTATTATGGTATGGTATAAGTATTGGACATCAATCTCACACTCCTATAGTACACATTGTCGGTACTTTAAACAGCCAGCGCTACATCTCCGAGGTGTTGGAGCTAGTTGTCCTTCCTTTCCTTCAGGGGTTGGCCACAGCCATATTTGAACAGGATTATGCGCGACCAAACGTGGCACGCATTGTCCAAAGGTACTTCGTCAATCACCAGATTGAATTGCTTCAATGGCCGGCTAGCTCTCCGGATCTTTCGCCAATAGAAAACATGTGGTCAATGGTTGCTCAACGATTGACCCAGATTATCCCACCAGCTGCCACACCAGATCAACTTTGGCAACGTGTGGAAGCTGCTTGGTCTGCTGTGCCCCAAGAACACATCCAAAGTCTCTTTGAATCAATGCCGAGGCTGTGGCAGCGGTGATCTCCAACAATGGTGGCTACTCTGGCTACTGATTCTGGCAGGAACCACACTTCACAGAAGTCTATAAATTTAATCATTTGATACTTGGTCGACATGTTATCTACAAAATAAATTTTGTTGTGCTATCTCTTGTCTTTCTTGGTGTTGCATTTACAGTGGCCAGCAGTGTGTATAGTATTAAGGTTATTTTATCAAAACTTAAAAATTTTATGCGTTACTGTTATTGTTCATTACCCGGGAATATGTTTTTTGCTGTACTCACGTTGTAATTCTTTATATAATAATTTTAACTTTGATTTAAAAATATTTTATTAATTATTACAGACTATAATATTATCGTTTTACATTAATAGATTATGGTTTTGTTTGTAATAATAGTTAAACTTCTCTAGAAATTTTTTGCTCTCTCCCTATGGCCCAGAGTTTTGGCAAATTCAGGTGAAGGCTAGCTGGCCAAAAAACATTGTTTGAACCTGCAATCCTGGTTCCTAAGGCCAGGAGTTTGCTCTAGTACTACTGTGGTGAAGACTATATATATTTGTGTGTGTGTTTGTGTGTGTGTGTAGCAAATGACAGCTAATGCCAAAAGTTTCCGACAGCCAAACAAAGTAGCAACAAATACGATATTTCCTCATTGTGTTTGAATTTGTGGTGTGTGACGGCTCGCATAATATACCAATGTTTCCTAAATGTTTCCAGGCACGTTTCTTTTATCGTTTAGACTCAATAGGTAGAAAACATCAGGGCTGGATACAAATTTACTTCAGTTAGCCAACTGGATGAGGTAATTGGTTCGGCACAAGTTTGAGGGTTCGATCCCCCAAGTCGGTGTATTTTTATGATGCAATCTATCAACTACGTCCATGTTATATGGTTATGCGGCATGTTTAAGGTCGCCAGATTGCCTGTTTAGTTTGGGTGTTCTGTGAAAAATTAAATTCCTGGTACAATTTTGAATCATTAGAACTCTGCTATCACCCCCTGGGATGGAAACTGAGAATTAAATTACATTGTGGCAATTGGTATCCACCTACATGGTGCCATTCTAAAAATGATACCAGCCTGTGAGAATGCATTAAGTTGTCATGGAAATCACTAATCAGCAGCCCAATTTAAAAAAAATTAAAAAGGAATTTTAATGGAATTTGTCCTACAATGTGAACTTATTGCTATCAAGAGTGCATTGAGGATTTTCCTTTATAAAATCTTCTAAGAATCCAGCGACATCGTCATCTTCACAGAATCAAGATCTGCGCTACAAACCATCCAGAAGGGTAAGTGACAAATCAGCCACAAAATTATTCAAGCCATCGACTAAATTACCACAGAAAAGAGATACTGCACACTACAGTAGATACCAGCACACGTAAATATTTTTGGTTATGAGAAAGCCGATAGACTTGCCAAAGAATCCAGAGCTTGCCCTCAATCATCTAACCTCACGGCCTCATCGACGACAATGCAATTGCCAGCCGGAGGCTATTTAACAATAATTTTAAATATTCCATCCCAGCTCTAAATAGCAACCGTGCAATAGCCTCAATATTAACTGGACTTAGAGCAAAGCACGTAAAATGAATGAAAATCTCAACTGACGGAGAAAGAAGTTACACAAATCATTGCCCTAATATTCAATTGTCTCCACAACATATCCTTAGCTGCCCAGTAATTCCAGCCAGGCTTTTCAAGATCTGCCCAGATGACCCAGAAGATTTGAGCTTATCTGACAAAGCTGTAGAGGTGTCAGAAGCTGTCAAAGACAGCTTCGTAGCGATCTAAAGCTTCTTTTTCATTAATCTGCACCTCATAGACACGCCAACAACAGTAGAATTCGTCTATCAATACCGATTGTAGTCAAAGGTGTTACGGGTACACTGGATTATTGATAATCATAAAATTAAGCACTGTAAGAACCACTCCGTCTTCAAGCACTTTCGTCCCTTCAGATGGACTGATCACTGTCTTCTTTAAAGAATGTTATGCCACATTTAAGCGATTTTTGTCCACATATCTGAATTGCTACATTTTCCCATTCAAATTGTTGCGCAATTTTACTGTTTGATTTCTTTGTCTACTTTTTCACGTTCTCACTCGAATGGTAGAAATACATAGAATTCAAAACATTGGAAAACTCAAAAGAAACAGATATAATCCAATTAAAATTGAAGATATGGCTTAAGACTTTAATTATTTTTTTAGAACGTTCTTGATATTAAGTCAACACTTTTTGAAGAAATCTTTTATTTGATGCCAAAAATTAAAAATTCCCTTTTGTATTAAAGGTTTTTGTGTTCTAAGATTCGTTTTTTTAATTCTAAACAGAATAATCTTTTCAACTGCAGTTTTCTTTTTTGGGCATTATACATGACACTTTAGATTACAATTTGTAAATGACAATGACACTTGGCAATTTATAAATGTTACTCTTATAATCATAGTTGTTTTATATTTCATGAACGGTACAATTTTTTTTATTACTCAAGAATTAATTATTAACCATTTAAGACATTTTCTAAAATATTAACAACAACTAGTACGACTATCATTAGGAGAAGATAAAGAAAAACAGACGCCCACGAATACATTTTTTACTGTTTTATAAATACAGAAACATCCACTTTATTCCGATAATTAGAAATAATTAACTACGAAAGAGCAAAAATGCTGTATTCATTCATTCATAAACAAAAATAATCTTCTCTGTAAATTAAAAAATAAAGAAGTAAAAATAAATGAGTTCAATATAAATTAAACATAAAAAGTGGCTTAAGATAACTTAGTTTTTATTTCCTTTACAAATAAATTTTTTTCCTTATTCTTTTTCGTTATTTACAAACGTTTCCCTTTTATCTGTTTCTCAGTATAATTATCAGAAATTAATAAAAAAAAGTCTTTAAGTTGCATTACTCTCCATTTTAGAAGATTATACGGAATCAGAAACGTGTATTACATTCCTATTTGAAAATAAGTTCATTCAGAATACTTCGCCTCGTCTTTTAAATATAATCTAATGGTACGCCGAAAACATTTTAGATTCACTATTTGGCATTGGAAGAAGATCAACTAATTTCTAAACATAATAAATAAGCTAAAATTGAAAGTAACCATAAGCAAAATATAGACTAAATAGTTAAACATTAAAATATCTATGTTAAATTAATAATTATTATAGTTACTTAAACAATTTAAACTTCATTCAATAGCAAAAAATTAACAACATATTTGTAATATCCAATAAAACATGTTCAGTGAAAACTTTCAATATTTTTTTTAAAATAATCATCAACATAAAATTTTAAAACAAAAGACACAGATGAATAGCATATGTATATAATTGATGTTTTTATAAAAAAAAATCTGTCTAAAAACAGAGAAGAAAATAATATATCTATCACAAATGAATCTCAACATATTCCATTAAACATAATAAGAGCTATTGTTGTAAGTAAAATACTTTAGGAAAAAAAAGAAATCTTAACTAATGAATCAAAATACACCAGTAAAATAATATAAAAGTTTACTACATTTCAAAAAAATTTTGAATTTTGTCTTAGAACATTTTACATTATGATTTAAAGTTTGTTATAAATCAAAAAAATATTTTTATTTTCATACTTAAAATTTTGTTCAGTTAAACAAAAATAATTTCAAAAAAGGTATAAATTCGAAAGGCGTGAACATTTTTGTTATTGCATTTATAACTTTACAGTATTATTTAATTTAATACAAATATTAAGATTCCGATTCAAGAGAGCCTTAAAATTTTTGATTCATCATCAATTTTTTTTTATGTTTAAAGAAATTTTTTGAAAAAAATTTTTTTTGTACAAAAATTAAGAATTGCTTTGAAAAATTATATTCTTCTGAGCTCTTTAATTAATTTATACATTTATTTTCGTCATAAACTTGAAGGTACATTTTCATTTTGAACTTAAAAAGTCATGAAGTTTTAAATATCATTAATGCAGGTACTTTTTGCTAATTAATTACTTTTTTAATAAATACCTAAAATCGTAAACAAATTTTGCTGTTAGAATTTTCAATGAAATTTTTGAGTTAAAATGAATTTTTTATTTCCCTTTATGTATAAAATACAAAAGATGTTTTATTTTAACTACAGTTGCAATGAGAAAAAATTACCAACCTTACTTAGCAAAAACTATGCATCCCTTTCTTTAAATTATTTAATTGTGCAAGCTTAATAACAAAATTTATACAAATAAAGCAAAGTAGATTTTTTTTTCTGAAAAAAACAATTAAATAACTTAAATATGTAGAACCGAATGATGTCATATCAATGCTGCAGCTATTTAAAAGATTCATTTAATTTAAATGGATTAGAAAAATAACATTATACCTTATTTCAAATACGTAATACATAAAAAAAAGCATTTCGTTATATGCATTATTTCAAATAAAAATTTATTTACTACGTATTATTTAAACTATACGAATGAAAATAAGAATGGAGAATACTTAACACCGTAAAATCCGGCGTATACTGCGCACCTTTAACACAAAAAATAGGATTGAAATTTACGGGTGCTCGTTATACGTCGGGTAAAAAAATGAGAGCTTTAAAAATAAAAAAAGATGAGAATAGAAAATAATTAGATTTCGATATAGATCAAATTACTGTTTGTTTAAAAGAAATGACATTCCTTATGAACTTAACGAGTTACAGTTCTAGAAGTATCATTTTTTACTTAAAATTTGGAATAGTACCTCGAATTAATGACTTAGAAGCATAAGACCATTGAGTAGGGATATTTCAGGTTTCTTGGTAAAAAGGAGTGCGCGTTATACGGCGAATATGAATAAAAACTAAAAATTGCAGCTTGAAAGCATGTGTGCGCGTTATACGCCAGATTTTACGATAATTGAGAGCGAGCTTTTTAAATAAAAAATATTTTCTCGTAAAAATTACACTTAAACTCCACAAATTAATAAAATTTTTGAACAGATGAATCATAATAAAATTTTCTGTAAACAATAATAATTCAAAATCAACATTTTTAAAGATGTTTCATCTCTTGTTAAATGGACGAATATATCAATTCTAAGCAGTTGGAGAGTCCTTATACACACACCATCTTCCCATGAATGTACTATACACAAAAACGATTGTAAAAATGTTGATAGCGCAACTATTTAACTTTGTAAACGCCCCCTCCTCCTTCAGAGTCTCAACAAGATGAAAATATATATTTAAACATTTTTAATGCTAAATATCAGAACAGACCTATAATCATACTAATACGTCTTTCGGTTAATCAACTGCATGATATGAAGTCATAAGCAATATGCTGACTGATTATATTCCGTTAGTACAATGAATTGTCGACTGATATGTTTGTCTATTGAGGAATGCGATGTTTAATTTAATATGCATTGAGAGAACAAAGCTCAGTTATGTGTGAAATGAAATCTAAATCTGTGTACGTATTTTGATGTCGAAATCAATATAAATTCCTTGCAACCAATTCGCTTTACTGCATATCTTCCAATTTGCATTTAATAGCATCAGATATTCACATTCAATTTAGGCTTAACAGTGTATTACATGGAGTTAGAAATTTTGTAATAAAGATCCGCGAGTTTAAGCTATGTTTCTTCTAATATATAATTATTAGAGATGAAATTAAAGTTAGATCATGAATTTGTTTTTACTCATCTTACTTATATATTAATTAAAATAGTTATATTAATATTAACAGATACTAATAACTATCGAATGACTCACAGAGTTTTTAAAGCCGCGGCAGAGGTAACGAACTCGCGGCCGGCGTGTCATGAGTTCGAGCCTGGCTTCTCTAAAAACCACCGTGCAGAAGAGGGCGATGCACGTTAAATCTGTCAAAGAACTAACATCCTCCAGTTAGTGTGGTGTGGAAGTTAGGAGAATGGAATGGTCAGCTTTAGTGTCGTCCTGGTCACTTGCTCATGAATCAAAATTGTCTCCCAATGCCCTTGGAGTAGGTAAGTAGTGCGGCGTCTAGTATCCACTCACTCACAGAGTCTTTATTCATTAATTTGGCCACGTAAACGTATGAAGTAATTTAAAAACCCTCACATGATTTATCGCCAATCATATGAACACAGTGGTAATAGCATTAGAGAATCAAATTGCTTTGAATCCATTCATCGAATACCCGTACGTATTGATAAACTTACCTAAACTAAACTAAACTCAGTGGCGCAAAAGCCCAGGAAGTCAATCTCTACTGTGTCCATATATGTATACGTGATCATGGGACGCTGAGGTGCATGAGTAGATGTTCCGATCAGGTGGTCAGTCTGAAGCAAAACCCCCAAGAAAGCTTGCCACTCACTTATCGACCCACTGAAGGGATGTAAGGCTGAGTCAACCTTGAAAGCCCGAGGGTAGAGCCCCGGACCTGTGCTGGGAAAACGCGGCTCGCTACCACTCGGCCACTGAAACTGATATAACTGAATTGTTTAAATAAAATCAAAAGCAGGCTAAGTATAATCGATCTGTAATTTCATGATAAGTGTTTTTACTCTTAATCAATTTTTCATAGATAAAATTCAGAATTAATTTACATAAAATTAATGGATTAATTACATTAACTAATCACTTCTATTTGAATTTAGTATTTCAAGATGTACCAACATCATAAGACATCCTTTGACTGATCTTGTTATGTTGTTACTTATACCATCTGATCATGGCCCGCGAAATTCATCGCAGCAAGGAGCTAGATTCTTACGCCTGTCGTAGGCCGTAACTGTGAGCCCCCCACGTGTGATAGAACGGTTTGGCTCCATCCTAATTTTGAGGGAGAACACCCTGGCGGTGGACTCCGTCACTTCCGTCTCTTTTCCCCTTCCCCCAACCTCACGAGAGGACTTGCGGTTCGACGGCTGTTTTAGAGAACCCCCATGCCTCAGAGGCACTAAACATTTGTGAACATCCATGCCTTCTCCGGGATTCGAACCTATTCCCTACGTCACAACAGCCAGAGTCACAAACCACTACACTGGTTGGACGGTTGATTGATCCTTAAAATATTATATAAACGCAAAACTTTTTTTTATCAATGTGACATTTTAAGCTAAAGCATTATTTCTAAGATCTGAGGAAGACATTCATTTTTCTTTTTATCCTGAAAGACATTTCTTTATTGAAAAAAGGAATGTACCCCAGTTATGGAAAACATTATATCTGAATTTAAAATCAATACGGAATCATAACACCAGAGGCAATATACCAAGTTATTGTTATTTTTGTCAATTGAAATGGAAAAGTATTTGAAGATCAAATGTTTATTTATGGTAAGTATTTCTGGAGTGGGAATTATATCATAGGTGAAAAATGAGACTAGAGCTTATTTATTTGAATAAACACGGCTTCGTTACCAACAAAATAATTTGTATATTCCGTGTTTGTGTGTAAACGTTTAAATTTCCTTTTAATGTACATTATTCCAATTTTTACAAAAATTCTTTCTCGTAGAAATATTTTTAAATCGTCTAAAGTATTCATCTAGCATGAGAATGCAAAAATAAAGAAACGTAGATTCAACCATTAATATTTAAAAATATATTCATAATAATATTACTTCATGCTGTTAAGGTATTTGACTGGTTGCGACAACTTTTTTTTAAAAAATGGAGATATGAGGATTTGTTTGTTATTTTTAGATTTGTTTAGTACATTTTAAGAAAAATATGCTAAAATTAAGATTAGAAAAATAAATTATTACTATTAAAAGGGGAAAAATAGGTAAAATTTTTTCAAAAAATAGCATAAACGTAGCACAATCTGTACCAAAGGTTTATGAACAAATTTTAAATTTTTTCATTGTAATGTGTTGCTCTGTTATTCATTTTTGAAATGACTTTCAGGATAAGAGATATTTTCTTTTTTACAAAAACAAGAGCACTTTGTTTTAGTTATTATATGAAATTGCTTAAAAAAACAGTGATTATATTCACATAAGGGTCTGTAAGTTTTGTAATAAAACAGTGACTGATAAATTTGAAAGTTAAAACAATTCTACTATTACAGAGATATTACAGAAAAAATTTCACAGTTAACTATTTTCAAAATTTTTTACCAATCGCTGGCCCCATTTGAGTATTTAAAAAAAACACACATTTCGAATAAAACGCGTTTTAAAATATGACATCTTGCTTAAAGTAATGTCATCTGCTTTTACTAATACAATTGTAGTTTTTGTTCTAGTGAATGGAAAATGATAAACTTGGTAGTTTTATAAAGCTAAAAAAAGATGGCGTCTAAAATAAAATCATAAATAAATTTGTCAATTTTTGGAAAAATTCACAATTTTAGGGTAGGCGGATATCTTAAGAGATATTACATGTAATAATATTATAAAAAAGATATTAAATAAGAGATACATTATACAATATTTTTCTTGATATTATTATTATACAATTTAATAAAATATATTACATGTAACATTGAAATAAATAAAAAATGCTCATTCATTTTCAAACCAGCATTTCCTATTCGGTTGTCCTCCCTCATAGAATCTTGTTCAGATTGTTCATTAAAGTATTCTAAGTAAATATTAAAAAAATTAATTTATTTTTTAAAAAATCACGAATACATTTTATAGTTATTATATTAACTGTAAATAATGTTGTTTATTAAAATGTGTGTATGCATAATATTTAAACATAGATATAATTAAAAATTATGGAAGGATTGGTACTAAATTTGTAATGAGCTCTCTCCAAGCCTTTCTACTAATCCTCTCTCTGTGTGTGTACAGGAACCATGCTTAATGCAAAGGAGAATTACTATTTAAAGGTAAGTGAATTGAGTTCGAAAAAAGAATGATTGCAACTGGACGTGTTGATGTTAGATTAAATTGTAGTTTATATTTGAACAGCTAATGTAGCTTGAAATAGAATTAGGAACGTCGTGGTTTGAGTTCAAGGAATCAAGCTGAGTATCTGTATTTAATGATACATTTTTTTTCATAATGTTTATAGATTTCCAATAGCTTCAATAAAAGTTGACAGTAATTGATAGGCTAAGAAATAAAAGTTGTTTTTCAGTGATGGCTGATGGCTCTTCATTCCATCAACCCTCACAACAACTTGAAAGGAGGCTCACTACAAACAAACAAATAATCGTTTTCAAAGGATTAGATGATAGAACTAAATATTTTTTAAATTAGTAAAATATCTCCAATAATATTTAATTTAAAATATTCATTAGTAATAAGTGCTGTTAAAATTTTGACGCATATATATATATATATATTTATATATGTGTGTGAATATCCTATTTTTCAATAATTAAAAAAACACATTTAAGACATCAAAGTAATATATTTAAAGTAAATTAGTGAATTGCCCACACGTAACTTAGTTTAATACTCTGAATATTGTGTAATTTCATATTAAAATAAAAGAAAATTTGAAATATTGTGTTCCAGATTTTGAAAAATAAGCCACGTGTAAAACGATAGAAAAGCTCACGAACACATTTTACAGATACAAAATTTTAAAAGTAATAGAGCCGGTTATTATTTTCTTCAAAAACAAAATACTTATTTTAAATTCAAATTACTTATATCTCTCAAATTTTACTCAAAAATATTGAAGCAAACTATGACCCAACTATAAGGTGAAAATGAAGCATATCGCTCTCAAGGCAATACTTTCGTCCAACACCCCATCCTCGTCGCTAAGTCTACTGTATATGAAACTGTCCATTTCTTTATAATGATGTGACACTGTCTATGATCCTCCTTTCTTATCATATAAAAAAAGACAGCACCAATTCTCATAGACGTATTTTATCTGTGGATTTTCCTGCGGAGTTTCAAAGCGGACCTTCGCATTCAGGAGGGTAAGGTGAGGATTTCCGGAAAATAAGATAAGCTTCAACTTTTCCGGATGACATTCCGGACAGCGCTGGTTGTCGTCAAGATCTCTTTCTCTCTCTGTGATGTCGCGTCATGGGGATTGAAGAGACGGTTGCAGTTAAGAAATCGATAGGTTGCAATTAAGTGAGAGGCTTTGGATATTTTCAGGGGAGAGATTGGGAAAGAGAAAACGCAACCATTGTACTCAATCTTGGAGAACATGGACTGAGACGACGTCCATCCAGCTGTGTTCCTCCAGCCATAATCACACAGTAGTGACTACATTTAATAGTATTTATATCTGTAGGAGTTTTAAAACTGTAATTCTGTCTGCTTTCTGTGAATCCTAAGGAAGTTTTGATTCAAATGTAAGTAACCTAGAACTTTTTCTTAAGTGAAATGTGTTCACTAGCACTCTCATCGTTAATAATTAATTCGTCGAAAACTATTTATTGATTATATCAAACAACTAATAAAGATTGTTTAAAAAATTTTTAATAATAAATAAAAAAATAAAAAAAATATTACTCTTTAATATCATTGAATACAAAACGAATTCTAAAAAAAAAAAAAAAAAAAAAAAAAAAAAAAAAAAAAAAAAAAAAAAAAAAAAAAAAAAAAAAAAAAAAAAAAAAAAAAAAAAAAAAAAAAAAAAAAAAAAAAAAAAAAAAAAAAAAAAAAAAAAAAAAAAAAAAAAAAAAAAAAAAAAAAAAAAAAAAAAAAAAAAAAAAAAAAAAAAAAAAAAAAAAAAAAAAAAAAAAAAAACTATGCTCTTGGAATTCATTGTTGTCGCGACGTATTATTCGTAAACGTATTAATTCTACATAAAAAAATTACTTTTATACAAAGCTATGAAGAAAGTGTTGATGTATTTCATTCATAAATGTATTATCGCTTTTGTTCTTAATTAATTTACAGGTAACTTGAAAATCAACATTTTGTTTCCATCATATAATAGTTCATTGTCATATTCCTCCTAAGACATTAAGCTTGATATGATTATCTTAAAAATTTAAGATAAATCATACATTTAATACAATTATTTGTATACGATTTTAGCTTTTCATGCGAAGAAAATTTCCCAAATAGAAGGGAAATATTTTTCCAAAGGCTTAAGAAGATTAACAACATTACTCTTCTTAAAAACTGATTCTTGAGGAAATAATATATAAAATTCAAAATATTTAAATAATTTTTAAAAAAATATTTTTTTTAATATTTAATATAAATACTTCTACATATTTTTATTACAGTATAAAAATCCATTAATGTTTTTTTTATTTTAACAATTGCATTATTGTGTATGTTACTCTAAAGGATTAGGAGAGAGAACACTTAATTCTGTTTAATTCCCCAGCTTTTTGAACAATTACTTGAAAAAAAACCCAGCATTACAACAGTCTCTCTCAAAAACACATAATTTATCACAATTTAAAGTAGATTTAGAAAATTATAGTTTAAAAATAAAATAAAAAAACGCTTTTATACTGAATTGAAATAAAAAGTAAAATGATAATTCTTAATATAAGAATAAAATTATTAAGGAGAAAATTAATACCATTGCGGTAAAAGCGTGGAGTGCTCTATATCAATTGTTATAATTTCTTTCTTCTATTCCGAAATTTCGAGTTAGTGTAAAAATGTAGTACAAACCACCCCCTGGCTTTTACCACAGTAGCATTAATTTTCTCGTTAATCATTTTATTCTTATATTAAGGAATATTTTTTTTAAACTTTTTAGCTTGATTCAGTATAAAAGCGTATTTTTTTGTTCTTTTTAAACTGCAAATTAGTCTTCATTTTTTAGTGCGATCTACAATAAAAGCATGTTTTCTTAGTTTTTTAAAATATCATTTATTCATTGTTGAATGTATCCTTGAGTTTGATTTTGGAGCCAGAATTACGTGGCTGCTAAAATTAGTCCTGCTCTTCAATGGATATTAATTAACGGGTCTGAAGGACATTTATTCTCTCCTTTTACGGATGAGACCCGTATCGTTATATTTTAAATATTCCATCTCTACAGATTCAGGTCAATCTAATAAAAGTGTGTAAAGAAAAAAATGTTCGAATAAAAAAATTTGTTTTAATGTACCATGTTTTTATAACGGGCTAAAAAGTATAAAATTTCTCCTTTTCATTTTTTCCCTTCTTTTTTCACATTTTCATACATTGTTATCCACTTCTGAGCTATGGTTCAAATTCCAAGTGTCTAGCTCATCGAGAAGTCAGTTTAAAATCATTTACAAAATTCCACCCGGACAGACATACACAAAATCGAGTTAATAAAAACACATTCTAATGTTGTCAATCATATTATCCCCTTTTAAACGTATTGCTATAATGTTAATTCGTATAATCACTTCTAAACGTATTGCTTTATAAAAAAAATTAGCAGTTAGAACATAAATTTTTTTTTTTACACATGCACGAATCTTTTTTTTATTTCTATTTTCAGAAAAGCTAGGCAATTGTTTATAATATAGTACGAAATTGCTGACGCACACCCGCTCTCTATTTTCTCATATAAAGAAAGCACACTTTTTTGTTTGTTTTATTTCTATTAACCACAAGTGTATTCTCTTTTAGGATTACACCATAATGTTTTAGTCATTAAATCTCGAATTAGTCGCCAAATTTGGAAAAGGTTTTTGGAATTAATCACCAAATCTGAAAATGGTATATGCAATAAGATGCCAAATCTGGAAGTGATATGTGGAATTGGCGCTAAATCTGTATTTCGCTGCTCCTGACCATCCTGACAATAGAACAAAATTATGAAATTATTGTATTGTCATCGGTCCTTGACAAGAGTGTAAATTTGCGAATTAATCGGACCCTTTAAAATGGGTAAATATTAAGTTCAAAGATTCCATTACGTGCAAGTGAAACTTATGAAAGCATGTTAAAAAATGTTAGTTTACAGTTTTGTAAAATTTCTCTTGTTAATTCATATTAATCCTTTCATAAAATAGTGATAATTACATTGAGAAGATAAAATTTCAATGTAATTCCAAAATAAATTATGATTGTTATTTAAGGGGACATATATATATACGACTCAATTGAAAAAAATTGGTCAAAAAATCAAGTCTAATATTTTCAGCCTAAGTTATTCTTTATATACTTTTCTATAATCTTACAAAATTTAAAAGTTCTAAACTTGTTATAGAGTTAAACTTATTATTTTCTTATTAAGAATTATTATAGAATTTACGTCCGTTCTTATTAACATCCTTATGGTAAATCAAAACTTTAAGCTTATTTATCTCATTAAGATAAAATAACTATTTTGTTTCTCCATTTTAAATGCTAGGGTTTTTTTTCCTATTGTGCCTAATACTTGGAATTTTTTTCACTTGTTGCTAATAGTACATGGAACAAAATTTGGTATGCATTTTTCAATCAAAGCAATAGTTAAGTTTTGAAAAATAATTGAATTTAGAATTTACACGCTTTTAAAGAATTTTAAATAAACACTCACATAAAAAGAACTATTGCACGAGAACCAACCAATTTATTCCAAAACCCATACCAACTTTTATTATAAATAGTTTGACGTATTGGTAAATCAAAAATCATGCGTGTGCGTAAATTTTTAAATTAGTAGTATTTTAAAATCACTTTTCAAATTTTAAGTTTTTTTTTAAAAAGATTAAAAGTTTAGCTATTTATGAAATTTTGAACACAAAATCTGTTTTACATAGTATGCAGACATAGGAGGCAACCAAAAAAATTTTGAAAATCCTTAAATTAAAAATGTTTGCGTAAATCCCCGTACCATGTTCTCTGAAAATCATTTATTATAATGCTCAGTGTAAATCTGCTTAAGAACAAATAAATATGATTCACACCTTCGTTTGAAGTAATGATAACTTCTAACAAATTTAATAATTTCGAAGAAATTTACTACATATGTCTTAAGCATAGTTTCGTTCATCCAAGGAATACTTAGTTACTACAAAGCTCCATAACGACAGTTCTCATTAAAATATTCTTAAGTTGTCATTGAAATATTGAATGGAAAACGGATGAAATTCTTTTAATAAGAACAGTACATTCTCAACAAAAACACAGCGAAAAACTGTCAGTAGTAATAAAGTACTTCGCCTGTTTAGTTTTTTCAGCGTACTGTCAGTTTTTATCATTACTCGTTCATTTTCCTGACCCAAAAAAAAGAGAAAAAAAGAAGTTTCATGAATAAAATTTTCCAATCAGTCGAGCAAAAGAAAAGCCCCAGTTTTATATTAATTTTATTTTCTCTTTTTCCGCCATTTTTTCTGTTTTGCTATGTGTTCCAGAAGAAGTATTTTCTACTTCATTGATTGAACCCTTGAGATTTCTGCACATTCGAATATCCTCGGAAATAAATAAAGCGGAATCAGATGAATGATGGGAAGAAATATAGGGTTATTTCTTTCTGTTTTTAATTACAGATTATTGGACCCCAGAGTTCAAATTTTTGCTGCTTTCTCTCTTGTCAGATTTAAAATGAAATATATCAATTGAATAATGATAAATATTTGAGTCACTTTCAATATTGCCTTCAATTTTCTAGTTTCTTTTGATTTGGAAAATGGGAGAAATGAGCTTGAAAATGTGTACAAAAGCCCAATAGGATACTTACATATAGAGGATTTTAGTCTTTAAAAGAAATTGTTTTTCTTGTATGCTACTACAGCCAAATAGGGCTTACATATAAATGTATTATTTCGCTCTTTGTATGCCTTTTTTTTACTTTGATAACAAGTAAGTGAAAATTTTAAATGTACTTTTATAATATTAGCTTTCATTTCAGCCCTTTCTTTTAAATTACACCAGACTTTAAGAGAGTTTGAAATTTATTAAACATAGAATTACATCAGAATTGCTTAAAATGAAACTTCCTAGAATCTTTTTATTTATACTTAAAAAAATACGTCGTCTTTACTCATTTTTATTTAAAAAGTATTATGAATTACAATATATATATGATTGCGATCCAAAAAAGAAAACAGTTTATTTATACAAAATGAAAAACTTCATTGAAAAAAATTTTTATGTTGGTGAAACTATCTACATCTGTCTATATTATCGTCTCTTAGATGAAACATTTGTCGTATATCTACACGGAAATCAGATTTCCCATAATATGCATATCCACCTCCATTATATTAAACCAAGAAGTCACTGAATTCTCAGACCCTTCATCGCTTCCTAAACGTGTACCACCCATAAGCTCTGTCAGCTTAGTGAAGAAAATGGCAATTGCTGGAGCAAGATTTTAACTATAGGATAATGAGAAAAATTCCCGTTAGACATGATCCCACAATTATTAAAGTATAGCAGTAGGAAAACGGGATTGTCGTAAAAGTACAATTGTTCAAGAAAGGATTATTCGTCTCTTGAATGACTTTCTGGAATCTTCTTATAGTCTCATAATAACGTTTTGCTTAACACTGGCTACATTGCCAGCAGAAGAGTAAATCTTAAGAATTCTGTAGCATGTGAACAAATACGACATACAACTGTTTAAATGTAAGGGGTAATGATATAGAGACGAGGAGAAAGCTTCAGAAACATAACAGAATTTTTTTTCAATGCTCTTTATTTTATGGATGATCTTCTACACACACACACAAACACAGATATATAAATATATATATATATTTGTGTGTATGCCTTTATAATTTTTACCATATACCGATGATCAAGAAAAAAATAATAATATGTATTATATAAATTATAAAATATTTTGTGTGATTATATTAGTACATCGTTTATGAGCGATTTGTGTGTCATACTGGGAAACAGTAAATAACATACACTATAAGATAATTTTTATAGTTACAAATTGGCTCAGGTCCACACCTGATGTTCTAATAATTGGATACGGTACACAAGGTTTGCGACGGTGGCTAGCAGCATATCTGCATTTATTCTTCTAACATGCAATGTTATTTGATCTTTTAACGTAGGAATGTCAGGAACATCTCCACGATAAACAACACTTTTCAAGTAACCCCACAGCCAGAAATCACAAGATTCAGATCTGGGGATCTTGAAGGCCAATTCATCGGAAATGCACGACTAATTATTCTATCTTCTGTGAAATGTTGAATCAGGACATTTTTACTCGACTTCCGATGTGTGGTGGAGCACCATCTTGCATGAAAATTGTAGAATCGATACAATTTCTTTGCTGCAGTTGAGTTATCACAAAGTTCTCGAGCATATCAGCATACCTATTGGAATTGACAGAGCAAGTTACTAGTCCATTTCTACCAACTTCTTCATAAAAGTATGGGCCTATAATAAAAGAAGCAGTAAACCCGCACCAAACTGTGACTTTAGGCGAATGTAAAGGGATCTCATGACCAACGTGTGGATTTGAATCAGCCAAAATACGACAGTTGTGTGTGTTGATATCACCATGCAGATAAAAGTGAGCTTCATCGCTCCATAATATGCGCCATGGCCACTCGTCATCTACTTCCAATCGAGCCAAAAATCTCAAAGCAAACACCAGTCGGGTATTTTTGTCACACGGGAACAATCTTTGAATGAGTGTTATCTTATACGGATAAAATTTCAGGATCTTACGTAATATCTTCTGCAGTGTTGAGTACGGGATATCTGTTTGCCTTGATATTGAACGTGCACTGCTGGTGCCCTGCTTGTTAACTGCAGCTTGGTCTTGAACGGCAATTGCAACTTCTTCAACTTGTTCTTCTTAATGCATTTACACCGCGACCTGGTTGTATACTAAGTGTTCCAGTTGCTTCGAATTTTTTAACCATTCTCCGTAGGTTTAGTTATGGTCATAGGACCTCTGCGTAACTTCTTTAGCCTCTGGTATTCGCGAAGAGTAGAATCATGCTATATAACAGTACGTCATAATATGATTCATATCAACTTCTCAGTACTGGTTGAACTTATTTTATATATTTTTAATGTGTTATATTTGCTGTTTTTATGAACCAGAATTTATCTTTATATTTTTTATTTAAAAATAAACTGAATAATTATAGTAAATTTTTATTTGAATACTTAAAATACTTTAAATTTTTTTTATATTTTTTAGATATTTCTCTTCTTTTCGATTAATGCAAAATCTAGTGGGGATAGGAGAAATTTGAATTTTATTGAAAATGCATTTACAGCATTAATTTATATAGTTTATTTACCCAGGAATGTACCACACACATTAACATGACTTTCCAATTTGTTGCACGAATTCACTTAGTGAACTCTCAGAGTTTGTAAATGAAGAAATAAAGTCAAGAAAAACTCTACAGGATAACATATCGTTGCACAGTCTAATTGTGCTGCACTATAACGGAGAGTTGGAGTTATTATTAGTATGTGCATATACGTATAATATTTATACAGTATTAGATGCTTTTAAATTTTCATTAGTTTTGCTTTAATAGTGTTTCCGGCATTTTAGGTTGTAGTTTTTCTAACTTGGAGTATTTCGAAATTCTTAGATTTAATTAATGCCAGAGCTCAAGTCAAACTGTGTATTAGATGACTCATTTATAATATTATAATAGTTTGCAATGAAATCAGATGTCACTTTTCTCAAGTAGTCATGGTACGCGGCTACGGACTCTACCGTCGAGGGATGTGTCCTCAAATATACACCTTCACATCCCCAAAAAATGATTAATGCTAAGAAAATTGAGATACTTGTGCTTACACGTAATTTTTTTTTTTTACAAAATAATTTTTAGCATGGATCATTTATTATGTTTGGTATATATTTGAACACAGAAAATGCATTTCTCAGAAATATAATGTTTACTGAAACTGATATTATATATAAAAATAATACTAACATATTACATACAACAGAAAAATATTTTCTGCTCCAAATAACGATTCAATTGACAAAAATTGGTCAAAAAATCAAATGTAATATTTTCATCCTAAATTATTTTATATATACTTTTCTATAACTTACAAAATTTAAAAGTTCTAAACTTAACGCAGAATTTTTATAGATTTTACGTCCGTTATTATTCATATCCTTATGGTTAATCAAAACTTTAAGCTTATCTATCTCATAATGATAAAATAACTATTTTGTCTTTTCACTTTAAATACTAGGGCTTTTTTCTATTGTGCCTAATGATTTTTTTTTTACATATTGCTAATAGTACATGTAACAAGAGTTTGTAAGCATTTTTGAATCAAATTAATACTTAATTTTTTTAAATAAATGAATTCAGAATTTATATATTTTTTAAGGAATTTTCAATAAGCTTTCATAAAAAGAAGTATTGTACAAATACCATTCATGTATCGCAGAACCCATACCAACTTTTGTTATACATAATTTGACGTACTTGTAAATCATATCTGATGCTTGTACATAAACTTTTGTAGGAGGAGTAGCATTTTAAAATCACTTCATAAATTTAAGTTTTTTCCTTAAAAAATTAAATGGCTAGCTTTTAATAAAATTTTGAGTTCAAAATCTGTTTTGCATAGGAGGCAACCAAGAAATTTTTGAAAATCCTTATATTAAAAATTTTGCGTAAATCGTACCACGTCTAGAATAATGTTACATGGTAGCTTCTGCAATTTTCCTCATTTCTTGGATGGTTTATTTCAAATCATGCCAAACACGACAAATAAATATTTATACTTGTGGTTTTCCAGGTAGTTTTACAAGAAAATATAGAACATTTACTGTTATCCTAATCTTTATCTACGCCATTCTCAAATACGCTTTATTTTTACGTTCATTTATTTTTCTTATACCAATTTAACAATAATATATTTTTGAAAGGTATCAGCCTATGTTTCTGAATCAACGTTTGAATAAAATTATTTTTTTTTATCTTTGCTATTGTGTGAAATTGTAACGTCCCTCCCCCCTCCCGGTCTACCCTGTGACTCGGCTAAAGGTGTAGGAGGAAGTGAAGGACGACTCGACATGATAATTTCTAATTATTTATTCAACAATTATTTATTTAATTAACTGAAAAAACAATTCAATCAGGTTAAAGAAGATTTTCAGTAAAGCAGGTTATGAGAGATTTTTTTTTTTTTTTTTTTTTTTTTTTTTTTTATATATTTATTTTTTTTATATTGCAATATGATGAGATTTTTTTTTTTTTTTTTTTTTTTTTTTTTTTTTTTTTTCTCTATGAGGTATGTATAAGAGATTTTTTTTTTTTTTTTGATCTAATTGACGGTTATTGAGAAATTACATTTTTTTTGATCTCTACTAGTGTTACATACATCGATTAATTTTTTTTTTTTTTTCTTTTTTTTTTTTTTTTTTCTGCATCAGCATGATCGATATCATTCAATGATGAATTTCTACATTTCTTGAATATAATATTTACTGTTTATTTTATTGTTTCGTATTTTCATTTGATCACCTTTATTTGCTTAATGTAGATATGCGACTAATGGCCTCTTAAATCCCTTTAATAATTTAAATATCAAAACACACTATAAATATGACTAACACCTGAATTGTGTAGACAGTCTTCATATCTTCTAATTCGTAATCTATCAAACTCTTTATAATTCTAACTGTCTCTCTTCTCTCACATTGACTTACTTACAACCTAATCTGCATATCACGGTTTCTTCTTCAGAAAAGTGTTGTTGATTTTCATAGTCCAAAAGATGTCCCAAGAGGTTAATTGAAGGACGTGTAGCATCGGTCGTAAAGGGAAAAAATGGGTAGCCAGAAAGAAAAAAATTAGTAAGACAGATTACGAGGAAGGTCTGTGCTATAAAATTAGTAAATTTTGAATGTGGTTTTTTTTTTTTTTTTGCATTATTGTAGTAAAGTAGGAATCAAAATTTTAAATGCCTTTTATGAAGATACTAAGATAGAAGATACTTAATTCCTGTTACCTCAAAAATTTATGATTGTATCATCAATAGTATTTTAAAAATTTATTTCTATGCTATTTATTTGAATGCCATGAATTTTATAGAGTTTTCTATAGGAAAATATTCAATGAGTCATTACTTTTTAGTAATTGTAAATATATTTCAGATATTTGCTCATTACCTGTATATCTGTGTTTAATATGTTGTGTAAAAATAACTTGAATTCCATGTAAAATGTTTTAAACTTTTTTGAATGAATTTTTATCAAACTTTACCAAAATACCTCATTTCAATAAATTTAAATTGTCCAATAACTTGCTGATTAGTGCTTTTCATTAATTTAAGTCATAAGCACCAAAAAAATAACATAAAATTACTAATATCATGGAGTTTTAGAAAACTTGTCTCCGAGAACACACGTAGGTTAAGACCTTGAAGCGAACCTAAAATATTATTAAAATAAAACAATTATTTAAAATGTCCTATTTTTAATCTTCAGCTCCATATGCAAGCTTAAATATCTTAATGAATTTGAAAGAATAACGAAAATTTTACATTTACGTAGTTCTTTTATATCAAGACAGTTATAAAAAAAAAATTCAAACTAATAATAGATTGCGGTCATTCTTCATATACGAAACTTTATCAGGCCCTGAAATGGCATTTTTTTATAAGCATATCAACGCAATACCTGAATGTAAAAAAAATAATAAAATATATTATCTGCTTATTTATTAATTTCAAATGGCTTAATTTTTCTACAGGTACTATTGAAACAACAACAATAAAATATTGTTAATTTATTATTAATAATAAGCTATTTTTAAATTATTAATCTTATAATAGATTTTTTTTTAAAAAATTATTTCTCTCCCTCTTATTAAATTGATTAATTAATCGATGAATATTTAAATTAATATGAAATTAAGAATTAGATAGCATAATTTTTCTACATATACTTCAGTTCTGCTCAATACTTTTATAATCGTCCGAATTTTTTCTTCAAAATCTTTTTAAAGTAATTAACTCATAAATTAAAACAATTTATTTTTAAAAAAATATATAAAGAACACTGCTTAATTCATTAATATTCTTTACCTTTTCGTAAAATGTAGCCCATCTATTAGCAATTAACTTGGTGAGTAATGATATTTGAAAATCTAATTTCCTCAGAAATTTAATATAATCATAGAATTGTCTGGACTTGTTATAGTTATTCGTTTTAGTTTAGCCAAATGTAGTGAAAATCCTTTTAATTAAGAATTTCATTTAAATAAGGGTTTTCTCTTAACGTTCCTCCTTTTTAAAAAGTCACATTAAAAAAAAAATATCAGTACTTTTTTTCTTATTCCGTTCTGAGGAAAAAATTAAAATGACCAGGAAAATGCTTAATTGCTATTTTAATTATTATACCCTGTTCTTCTTTTTAGAATATGTTCATTTGTTGGTAAGTTATTTTTATTTATACTAGAGTAATTAGTTGTTCTTAGTTGGAAGCCCGAAAATCGTTGAAGCAGAAAATCAAGAATCTAAAAATGTCTTATAAATTGAACAAACACAAAGTAATGTTGCATTCTATGCAAGAGATGAGTTTTAGAGAAATGTAATTAAACCGGCGAAGAAAATTGATTGGCGAGAAGATGAAGCAGCTTCACCGCCAAGAGTGATAAAGTTTTAACAATGGCCTGCTGCTTAGAATTTTCTTAGTTTCAATTAACCTCTCTAGAATCTGGCGTGATTTAATGATATATCTTGTTACGTATTACAAATTCTATACACAAGCGTTGTTGTTATTTATTTTTGTTGATGATTTGTAGAAAAGATTATGTATTATGATCGGAAAAAAATAGCTCTGTTCAAATTTTAGATGTTTTTTATGAATCGAAGTACAAGATTGTGTTGATAAAAATACTGTTGTTACGTTAAAGGGAGAACCTACAATGGAATGAGGTGTGGTACACCCTACAGTGATAATTCGACAAAGGGTAAAACTAATAGTAAAAAAATGACTCGATTGGTGAATGATTTTTGCATAATGAATGAAAAGGCTGGGGACGACCAGGAGTCTGAATTCCTAGAATCAGTATCGTTTGTCATAATGCAATATTTCAAATAAAATTTGGGCATATTTCATGCATATTTACGTTTTTTTTTTCGCATAAAGTTTAAAAACTGTTGTACAAAAATGTCGCCAAAGGAAATACTCTAGTACAGGGGTCGGCAACCTACGGCACCATGCCACATGTGGCAGGCAGTACAGTTCTCAGTGGCACTCTGCACTACTCTGGAAATTTGTCAAAATGTTGAGGGGATGAAAATTGATAAATTTGTAATTGATCTTATTTATCAAACATCTTCAGAATTAGGGACATTTATGGAATTACGAAAAAATCTGAGACATAACTCTACAGATAAATTTACAGCTATTTTGTAAATTATTGAATGCCATTGCTGGATAGATTTAATTCTTTGAAGAGAAAATTGCATGTAATCTGCTATCCGTTTTTGGTTCTACATATCAAAGTAAAAAAAAAAAAAAACTTTCCCCATATGACAAATGTTTCGAGTCCACAAAAAAATTGTTTAATAACTGATTGCTCAGAATGGCGCCAAATTGAAAGTAACAGATTTCTCCAATGACGTTGAGATATGAAATTAGAGTAGTGCAAGCAGTAGGTTCCCATTAAAATTTTTAAATTCTTATTTAACTATAATGATGGGAAATACTTATATTACTTTATATTTTTATGTTATACATTTTATTTTAATAATCATTTTAAAACTACTTAATATATGTAGATTTTTAATTTTTTAAAGTTTTTGTTGAAGAAATAAATATATTTTTATACTGTTTCATTTTTATGTTAACAAATATCTTTAAATAACACAAAATTAATATATAACAAAATTGTACATATCTATATTATTGACTTCTATTTTCTAAATCTGCATGCATTTTGGCGGGAATGGAATTGTTTCAAAAATGCCCTACTGCGTGGCACGCTGAATCATATTGGTAGAATGATTTGGCACGCTACAGCTAAAAGGTTGTCAACTCCTGATCCAATATAAAACCACAAGCTAATGGGGGGATGGCAGAGAGATGAAAATTAATCACATTGTGCAAAAACAAGACCGAGGTCTTAGCGGTGACTGAGCTGGAATGAGCCTGCAAAATCGATCTACATCAGCAATTTGCATTATTCTCAAGAACACGGAAAAAATTATTAACTTATTGTAATGTTAAGGTATAAACATTTTACAAAATTTAATCATGATAATAATCATATTAATAATAAAATAGTAATAATAATAAAACTAACAAAAAATTAGATGGGTTAGATTTAACGAAAAGTGTAGAGAGAAAATAAAATTTTAAAAAATAACATGATTAAAATGTGTGCTAGTCTTAAAATAAACTTTATTATTAAGCAAGTCAATTATATCCGTTTGGTTTCAACAATATGGAAATACGTATAACACACAAAATTGCTAAGTAAATATATCTTTACAGAATTTTATGGTACAGGTAGTATGAAACATATAAACATGTCATTAATGTAAATTCAAATAATAATTATCAAATAGAATATTTTACAGTAATATATATATGAGCAAATCTTCTAAATATATTACTCTTCCGTATTTATAATACGTATATGTATATTTACAATTAAAAATATCATTATGAAAGAAACCTTATCAAATATAGTAAATTATAAGATCTATACTTCACTTTAATTCTAAGCAAATATAGAATATACAGGAATTTAAATACAATGAATATAAAAATTTTAATTATGAACATCACCAACATATTATTACACGAGATCTCGTTATCGTAAGAGATTAAAATGTAAAATATAATTATGAGTAAATATACTAGTAATACACTTAGGATTTCTAGTAAAAATAAGGTTATCAATGATGTAAAGATGAGACGCATTTAATTAATAATACAGGTATGAAATATGATATGCCTCTAAAGTCATCTGAAGAGTTTAAATGCATGATTATTATTCGGGTAAATAAACATAGATTAACACCAGATAATTGTATCACTTTCAAAGACATTAAATAAAATCTTACTTTTCATTGTAGTTTATATATATATATAAATATGAATATATCTATGATGTGTGTTTTCACTGTTGCTATATTCGTAAATTAAGAGCCTAAAGTTGAAACATGGGCATTAGTTGCAAAATAGCATTGTATTTTACTGTAAACATAATATATAGTATACATTTTATAATTTAGATATTGAAATATATTATTACTATATTAGATATGTAATCATTTTGATAAATAACAGTTAGTTTCAATGCTGATAAATAATATGCAAAAATTATAATTGTATGTATTTAATTACCATAAATTTATGCTACAAATTTTTAGTCAACCAAAATGTAAAAATTTCATTAAACGAACAATTGTATCCCTTAATGAAAAATAGTAAAACATTTATTACTTTGAAAGAATAACCCCAACACACACACACGTAAAATTTAATTCAGCTTGAGTAAAAATTTGATTGAAAATTATTAATGTATGTTTAATTCAGAATATAAAACAACATCAAGCTGCGCATAGCACAAATTCAATTTGTAATACCTATGAAACGAGCCCAAAGAAGTCCTCAGCCAGCGACAGTGTCTTGTAAATGATACGAATAAAAAATAACTTCAATTTTTATGCTCATATTCTGTAAAAAGGTGTCAGTTTATTTACTTTTTTAGATATCCTGATCCTTATAGAAAGTATCGACATACATCACATAAGAAAAAAATCCACAACTGTATAAAAATGTTAAATATGCAAAAACATAAAAAATAAAATGCAAATTTTTAAAATATTTAATAAGGAAGTACTTTAAGCATATTAACTTTAAGTGCGTTAAAAATTAAATGATCACTAACGAATTTGTGCATTTTTGAATAAGACATATGATGTAAAATTTTAAAGAGTGTATTTAAAATTGATCAGAGAAACATTTTACGTCATAATAGCAAAAAAATCAAACAAAATAATTAACATTTTTTAAAAAAATCTACTAACATTGTTAAAAATTAAATAAGGTGTCGTTAAAGGAATTGTAAGTCTAACTGAAAAATTAGTATCTTATATATCACATCAGAATCGTTACAAAATGTATGTGTTATTTTTTGACGTTATTACCAGCCTTACCTGAGAAGCAAATGAGCAGATTTTGATTGCGTTATCCACGATTTGTATGAAGACGCCACGCAGTTTAAAGTTATTAGTACGAAGTGAAAAATATTATTTTATAAGTATGCTGATTTCATTAAATGATTGCTATGAAATTATCGTTTACAATGCCTGATTGATGTGATTTTAATTTAGGTTGCTCTCTAAGTCAACATGAGAGCTATTGGCAGCAGACCTCTTGATTTGCGGCCAAGTGGCGATGGCGAAAGCTGAGTAAACATGTCCTTTTCTTAACTCCACTCCATAAAAATGTGGAAAGTTTAAGCCTCCACAGATCCAACGTGCATCAGGGTCTCCACATGGCGGGTCTTCAGCGACACTTTTCTTGAACTCATAAGTCCTCGACCTTGACCACTAGGATACCGAGGCCTTAATTGAATCTTGAAGATCTTGATGGCTTCAAACACTTTGCCAAAGAGCTGGAGGAATATTTCACTTGAAAAATTGAAGGAGTATTAGTAATGGTTTGGATTGTATATGTGTTGTATTAGTGTTGTATTGTGTTGGATTAGCATTGGATTGTGCGATTAACAGTAAATTTCGGGAAGTATGGACTCTGAAAATATCAAGCTGTACTACTTGATCATCTGATACTGGTTGGGCTGTTATCAAAACGTGGAAGTGGTACTGACTGGGTATGTAAGCAAAACATTGCTTCTTCACCTGCAAGCATATTCTCTCAACAACCGTTAAACATATGGTTAAAGTTTTACCACGGTCCTCAAGTGAATGTTATCTCAAAGAAAGTTTTGACTTAAACCTAAAGGAATCCATTTAGTGTGTGTTATGTCGTAAGGTAAAGTAAAAAAAAAAAAATTATACAGCCTATATGACCTGGAAAAAGCCATAGTAAAAGAATGACACAAATGAAACAAAATAACGTTTAAGGTTATCAATAAAAAGGAAGTACCAGTACTATATTAATTTTCATATTTTTTGTTTTCAAATATGGTATTATAATTTATTGGTAGTGTATTTTTCCTTTGTTTCTAATATTTTTCTTAACACAATCATTAATTGCCTCATTAAAAATTATTGAAAATTCAAAATTATTTTAATATTGTATTGCTTAATTCTTATTCTATATTGATTCATAATATTCAAAATTAAAATGGTTTTATAATTTTTTAACGAATACGACACTAAACCATAAAAAACAAAGTATTTGGAACAGGAAACTTTAACAGAAAATATTGTCAGGACTTCAGATTGATCCTGACAGAAGATTGCGGTGCCAAGAACTATAAAATCTTTTGACTCGAAATTTTATAGAAGGGAAAAATGTAGAGATTTTCAGCGAATTACAGTGAAAAACCATTTCTTTTCACTTATACGGGGACCATCGATATAATAATTTTCGAAGCATTAATTTCCATCTAAAGACAACCCATCTATGTTTCCACTGTATAATTTTTATAAACAAATAATCCTTGTGCAATTTCTCAGTACATTTACACAACAGTGTTTTCTCTATAAAGAAATCTTATAAATAAAATTACAGTTCTAATAAAAACTGTTTTAAAAAGTATTTTAAGGATACTTCAGTTAAATGGAAATTTAATTTACATGCAGCAGTTCACAATTCCAAACTTTTAATTAAGGAATAGTATTTTATAAATGTATTTGATTCTAAAATGCATTGTGTAGTACCTCCGAAGACCCGCCATGTAGAGGGGACCGATGGACGTTAAATCTGTCGGGGATTAAACATTTTCCCATTAGTGTGGTGTGAAAGTTAGAAGAGGGCATGCCAGCTCAGGTGTCGTTTTCATCAATTGATCATGGTTCAAAGTGACGAGGATCGTTACCAATAGCTCTTGTTCAGCTTTGTAGTACGACGTTAATATAACTCTTACGCAGTCGAAAACACGTTGAAGGTATTATCACTATTCAAATATCAAATAAACAATGAATTTCAAGGAATCAACACATTTTTGTCTTTAATTTGCATAGTTACTTAGATAAATCATGAAACTTTTTGAACAACTCTTTCGGAACAATCGATACTACAAATTACGTGAAATATAAGGTCACTTGGTATGTATGTTTAAAGAAAGATTACAATCAGTACTTTAAAAATTCAAAATTTTACATAACATATAGTGTAAAAATTAATTAATCCTATTAAGTTACATTTTAAAATATTAATATGTAAATATTCCTCAATTTTCATTGCTTCTTCCTAAAAGTGTCATGGAAGTATTTGAAAACATTAAGTCGTAAGCTTTGCTTGGATTTTCAATAAGAGCTCACACTCAATATTTTATTGTATATAACACACACACGTGCACACACATGAGTATATAGAGAGAAAAGAGTTGAATGGGTTCTCATAAATATTTATTTAAAAGTTTTTTAGGAGACGCATCCTGCATTCCGATCCAAAAATATATTACACCCCCCCCCCCAAAAAAGAACATAAATTCCGAACAAAAAAAGTACATTACATTACTTCCAGGTCTACTTAGTGGGTCATTAAACAAATAAACGTCTTTCTTATCGCAAGACGCTTAAAAAAATCACAAACACTCAGATAAGAAATATTTAACGACATCACCATTAAAAAAAGATACATGGGTGAAACAGAGGAGAAACGACAGGGAGGAAAAAATTAAGAAATCTCCATATACCGAGTATTTTAATCAGAAAGATAAAGTGCATCAACTTTGATTATTTGAATTCATGCCAGAATCGTGAAGTACGTTATTAAAAGCTTCTTATCAATGGGAACACCACGTTCCACCCACCCAAATTGTACCCAATAATAAGATGGGAAGGAAAAAAAATCGATGATTATGGTGACGACGGTGAATTTAAATCGATTAAATTTCAAATAACCTTTGATGGCACCGCTACTCCACTGTTGCGTTTGAAAATGAAAGCGATAGAAAGATCTATATCGCTTGAATTTATTGTTACGTTATCTTTTTCCTCTCATGAAGAAAATCGGGGAGCCATTGGTAAAATAAAATGAACAATTGATAGATCGGGTGCTTGAAATAAAATTTCTTTGGGTATTTGATTCAGTGGTATTTGATTAGTTGGTTTGAAATTGTTTATCTCGATTTGACTTGTATACTTGTATACAATTTAATTTGAAAAAAATAGAAGAAACTACCACGATATATTACAGTTTTTTCCTTTATTGTGTTGGTTTATGGAAATACGAACGCAATTTATTCTTAGGCAAATTTAATGTCATTTGATGATAATTTATTCTCATTTAATTGAATTCTATCGTTATCTTTAGATGATTTTAATAAAAAAAAATATTTAATTTATTTACAAGCACTTATAACGTATGCAAATATAGAAATATTCCTTTATTATTCAAAAGTTAATCATATATAGCTGCTATCAATTACTTATAGCAACAGTTATATTGCACAATAATTGTGCGCTTTTTGATGGTTAACACACTCTCTCTATTCACAGATTCACTAACATTAATTCTATTTTAAGTATTTTTTTTAACTATTATACACAGAGAAGTGCAAGAAAAAAAATAATTAGCATCTTTGGAACTGATGCAATATTTCTTTTTGGCAAATCCTTTTTAAATTTAGTTATTTATGGATGTGGCATAAGTTTAGAAGAACCATAAGAACTCATGTAGGCAAACTCAAAGGTTGAGCTTTGATGTTTGTGTTCATTTCGGGTGTATATATTTTATTATATTTACTACTATAATCAAATCAACGTTCCAAAACATTCAATTTAAACGATTGTGGTAACACTTTAAGTATCTTTATTATGCACACAATAGCAAGTACAATTTAAAATTAAGAATGTAAGTAAGAAATACATCAAGAATTGCTTCTTTAATAGTATTGAAGTTGTTATTCTAACAATTAAGATTTATTTTGTTTGACTCAATGTTTATATGATTGTTGATCAGAATTAATGCAGAGCATTTGTATTTAATTCCATTACATAATTATATATCAAAATAAAACTTCTAGAATATTTTGAGGACTTTGAGGAATATCATATTTTTTCCATAGTCTTGAAGTTGTTATTCTAACAATTAAAATTTATTTTGCTTAACCCTATGTTTATATGATTGTTGATCAGAAATAAAATTGAATATTTGTATTTAATTCCATTACATATATTTTGATATCACAAAACAAAATTCCTAGAATATTTTGAAGACTTTAAGAACGATCAAATGCAAGAATATCAAGGAACTGTTAGATACCACTAAAACTGAAAATAATACAAGTATATTTTTAATAAAACTTCTAATGGTTTCCAAATAATTATTTTTATAAATGCAATTTGCATTTCCACATGTTAACTAAAACTTTTATTATATGTTTGCAGTATATAGCGAATAAATTTGCGTGGGAATAATGTTATGGATAAAAAATTATGACTCTTCAGTAAAAGATGTCATTCTCAGATATGTTTAGATTTTATTATTTTCATTTTTCATCATTTTATTTATGTATTTGATGCTTTACCTTAAAATAAAATATGCTTCGATTCATTTTTTAAAATCTATATACCATTATGATACCTAACTAATACCTAAACAATTTATAACTGAATTTCAAAAAGTTAAGGGAACACTACCAAGAAATTCTAAAATATATTCCATAGAGTTATGAACAGAAAATGTGGCTGGCCAATCCATTCGGTGAACATCATCACTTTTGGGATACATGATTTTATTTGATTGGATCCTTGGTTATAGTCGCACTCTATGGCAACATGAAAGTTATTTCCTGCTAAACATCATGTACGTGAGGAATCAATCTGGTATCATTAATAAACAGGACAATCTCCGAATAGTCCATGTTCAAAAGTCGATATTTTCTGCACTCTACTAAACTGGCTATTATGAGCGCAAAGCTTGTAAGTTCTATCGCTCGAGGTTACCTCTCTCTCTCTTTAAAACTTAGATAGCGCATACATACCATGGGTGAGTGAGTATCAACCGTCGTACTGTTCAGCTACACGAGGGCTTTTGGCGATGACCTCGTAATTTTGAGCCATGTTTAAGTGACGAGGACGACACCTGAGATGGCACCCCCTCTCCTAACTACCCTACTACACCAAGAGCATACTGTGGGGACGAGGTATGTAGAATAGTTTTAAGTCATAAACAGAAGTGAAAGAGAAGTGAGCGATTAGCATTGCTGAGATTTTCTTTTCTAGATTGAGAATCCTAGATCTAATTTACTAACTACTAAATCCTTTTCTAGTCTCAACCACTTGCTTGCTTTGAGAGTAAATTTCGTATTGGAAAGTTCTTGGACAAATTTATTGAATTTTGGATCAAACATCACTTCTTAAAAAATGGAGCTACTGTCGCTGTAGGGTATCCGCGGTAGCCTAGTGGACAAGGTAACAAACACGAGGCAGGCGTGTCCTGAGTTCGAGCCTAGCACTGCTATAGACCTTCTTTGTAGAGGGAGCCACTGCACGTATATATGTCTAGGCTCAAACGTTCTTCCATTGGTGTGGTTAGGAAAGGGAATGCCAACTCAGCTGCGTCCTCAGTACTTGACCACGGTTCAAAAATACGTGGTCGGTCTTCAAAAGCCCTAGAGTATAGCTGAACAGTGTGACGTTAATATTCACTCACTCACTCTGTCACCTTGGTGAGTTGCAGTTTAGAATGTGTCTGTCTAAATATTTTAAGCGTTAATTTTGTTTACTTTATTACTTCCTCTTACTTTTAACCCTTGCGTAGGGATACCTTATGAAATAATTAAATTGAAACAAAAAGAAGTGTCTGCCTAAATATTTCAGATATGTAAATTTTAGGTTGCTTATGTATTAGTTGATTTTAAACTTAACTCTCGAGTGAGGATTGTTTATAAATAGAACATTAAATTGATTATTTGTCCTTGTAGTTATTTTCTAATGTTTTGATTCACAAGTCGACTACCTGCATTGTAAGGTCGAGTTCGATTACGGAACCCTCATTTTTAGATAGTTAGAGTCTACATAAAACATTGCAATGTGAGTAAACATATTAAGATCAAGTTTCCTAGTAAACCAACCTCTATAATGTATCCTTCTAAAAAACAGATACCGTTGGTTCCTGTCACCGGATTGAATTCACGGGACAGCTTGGAAGCTCTACTGTTTGTCATCGTTAGTCATTGTGACTCTAGGACAGCGTTTCTCAAACTGTGGGGTGCGCCCCCTAGAAGGATGTTATAACTCTACGAGAAGGGGGCGGGGCAAGCATATTGAAAAGTAGAAAACAAAAGATTGTTTAAAAACTATTAATTCACTAAAAGTAAACAAACAAAATATACATTTTGATGTAAAAAGAAATAAATACACAATTACACGTATAGAATACACTTATAAATGTATCAGTATTGCACAATGGATTTGATAATTAATTTAGTAACACTAAGTTAAAAACAAGCTTAATAATTACCTTTTGACCCTATAGGCGTTTTTTGTCATACATAAAAAATTCTAAATAAAAATTTACACTTATCTGGAAAATTTGTACGGTTATTATTAATACCTTAACTGCTGATTAAAATATACTTGATTCACTCCCCAATAAAATCGTTTTCCACGTATGTGATGTAGGGGGCGGGAAGAAAAGGAATAAATAAGTAAATCTTCTGAAATAGCTAAATCCTCTTCAAACACTGTCATAGTCTTTTTATGCCTTCTTGCCCAAGACTTAGGGCATGATTTTATGAATAGCAGTGTACAAAAAATATCATACTTCGGAAAGACGTAGATATACGTCTGGGGGCAATTAACACTTTGAATGAGCGAGCCGTTTATATACGTCGGTGACATTCAAGAGGTTAATATGGTATTGTAGTTTTAGCGCCAAATTATAGTATTATTAAATTCGATACATTCCATACTTCATATGGAAGGGGGACGATGAAAGTTATGATAGAATATTGGGTCGCAAATATTAAAATTTTGAGAAGCACTGCTCCTAGAAATGCCATGCATTTTCTCTTCAGATCCAGCATTATTGAATTTGTATTCGAATCTCTAGAAATCTAAAATTAAGATTACCCATACTCACATATCTCGATGATTCGCCATCTAAATCTAGTCTTTTGAAACGTTTGTATTTTTGTGCTTTACATATTCTTTTAATTTCACCGCATGAGGCCAAAGGAATAAACAAATACTTCTAAAGTCTGCAGGCTGTGTGAATGAATAATGTGATTAAATTCCTCGTGAGCTTACATTGTAGTTTCCACAAAGTAATACAAGAATTATAACTGTATTTAATATATGTGCTTATTAATTTATTTTTTATAAATTATATAAATATTTCAGACTTCTAATGGGAAGTAATTGTAATATTTATATTGCCCAGATTTTCTTTGTTTTTTTCATTTTAATGCATCAGATTGTGAAAAAATTATCGCATTTACTGAAGGATAATTCTTTCATATTCTTCACAGTCCTTCTTTAATCTTTTCATAAAGGGAAAACACTGTAACATTTTTTAAACATTTTTCTCCTTTCCTTAAAATAGTAATGTATTTTTTTAATCAAAGGCACTGTTTGGCGTATTTAAAGCTCCCACAATCCATAGATGAATGTTTCAAAATTATACGCATTTTTTTAAAAAAAAATAAGAAACTATTTTCTTTAATTATAATATAATTGTCATAACATTTTCATTTACAAACTTCACCTAACAAGTTTATAAGACTTTTCTTTAAAATTTGCCATGTGTATAATGCGCGTACAAATTGATTTCATCTCTTTACTTAAAAAAAAAATATTATCGTATCTTATATAGTAAATTTCTCCATGTAAAGCATTGAAACGATGAAATAATTCATAATATACATTCTAGATTGCTGATATATTGACAATTTCGAAAGAAAAAAATATGTAGCATTTTTCAATTCAACAATCCCCCCCCCCTCTGAATGTGAAGTGCTTGTACCGCAAAAAAAAGATTCACGAGATTGCTCAAATCCAGTTAGATACCGATACTAATGTAATCTTATTTATAAATTCATACCATTACAAAAGTTTATTCAAAATTTACGCGTGTATAGTTATTTAAACAGTTCCAAACTTTACTCGAAGTGTGCAATTTGATCAGAGTAATTTGGGTCAGAATGCTTCACATATGAACTATTACTAGAGAGTACCACTTAAATAATGTTTCCATTTTAGGAAGTATAATCAGAGCCATAATCATCAACATAGCATAAATGTAACCTAACTTCCTAATAACTTCCTCGAGCTTTGTAATATATGCACAGGTATAAGAGAGACACCAGAAATTTAAAGTTTTGTTGCATAACATCGAAAAAGACTGAGACATTAAGTACATTCTAAACTTTGTATAATATCGGAAAAGAATGTGACATTAAATATACACTAAAGTAAAAAAGGAAGCATAGGTGATTTTTAAGGATGTTAAATATTCTGAATATTCTGAATATACCCCAAAATATGCAATTAACCACTTTTTTTAAATAATCGGTCTTCGTCGACCGAGAATTAGCTCCAATATTTATGTATACAGTTATTTAACAATCGTATTACTTATACGCATAATTTTGTGATTAACAATAAATTATTTATAAAAAAATGATGCACACGTATTTAATAAATAACTTAGTATTAACAAACATACATATTGCAACGTTTAATTTATAATATTATTATTCGATACCACTTAAAAATAATATGCATAGCCTTAATACATATCACAGACTGTGAAATAGATGATTTCGAGTTTATTATATATATATAATTAAATTTACTTCCATAAGGTAGAACAGAAAATATGTTTTATAAATTAATAAGATACATTAGATATGTACAGACACAAAGAAAACATATAAAATTATACCTATGAAAATCGATATATAATAAAAAGTGGTATGTAATAGTTTTTTCTTCTTTGCTGATTTGCTAACAAGAGCTAATAATAATTTTTTTAAAAAAAAATACGACTTTTAATTGATTAAGAATTGCATCAATTTTAGGTTATTTTAAAGTTGAAGTTTGGGGGGGGTATTAAAATCCAAGTTACATTAAATGTATTGTAATTTATTAAATGAAAAAAAGTTATTTGACTGGAAAATATTTAGTTATATATAACATTGGTAAGTTTGGGATATATTATTCATAAGTTCTTTTTATCTGCAAACTAACTGAAGCAAGATTTATTTTTTTAGAAACAGAAAAAGGAATATACATCAAATATAAACATATCTAAGATAACTAACATAAATAATAATAAAATACGTGAAAAAGTACTTCAATTGTGTGTGTTTTGAAATTATGCAATTTATGTACAAGGTAAACAAAAAAGTTCTTGTCGTTTGCGCATTTCCATTGAAAGAAGTGGGAATTAGTATGCTAACTCGTGCATGACGTGATTGAGAAACCATTAGTCGAGAGTAGGAATATCAGTTGTTATAAACGCAGGCCAACTGCTCACATTCATCAATCGGAACTCGTACAGTTGCGAAGCGAAATGGACGTTTCGAAGGAGCTCGTTCGGAGTTGTTTACTTTACGACTTCAAAGTGGGCTTATGAGCCGCTGCATCAAGTCGCCGAATATGTCAAGCGTTTGGGCATAGTACTGTCAATGAACGTACGGTAAGGCATTGGTTTCAAAATTTCAGGTTGGGAGATTTACCCCTCTGTGATAAAGCTCGAACAGGACTACCACAGGCCTTTGATGACGAAGTCCTGCAGGCGGCCATTGAGGAGGACAGTAGTTAAACGTGTGGCGAACATGCCAGACAATTCAAAACTTTCATTGAAATGGTTAGACTTCATCTACACCGCTTAGGTAAGACGTACAGGCTGAGCAAGTGGGTTATTCATACGCTGTTGGAAGTCCATAAGCACCAACGAGTGGCAGCCTGTTTATTGTTGCTTTCTCGCCAACGTAGCACATCCATATTCAATCGGGTGCTGACCAGTGGCGATAAGTGGGTCCTGTATGACACACCCAAGCGTTCCAAAAATTGGTTGTCACCTCAGAATACTGTCCCGCACAGCGCAATACCATCTATGCACCCACGCAAGATTATGCTTTGTGTCTGGTGGACTTGTCGTCAAGTGGTTCACTATGAGTTGATACCAACTGGCCAAACGGTCACTGCGGACCCGTATTCGCTGCAATCGGAAAGTGTACAACAGGCATTGCATCAGAAGAAGGCAGTATTGATTAATCGAAAAGGTGTACTGTCATTGCATGATAACGCGAGGCCGCATGTCGCACGGGTGGCCAGGAATACGATGCAGCAACTAGGTTGGGAGACTTTGGGCCATCTTACTTACTCACCTGACCTTGCACCTTCAGATTACTACCTCTTCCATTTCCTGGACAATCATCTTCGTGGTAAATCCTTCACCAACGAAGCTGACGTGCGCCAAGCTTTCTCGGACTTCTTCGCGTCCCACACTCCCGAGTTTTATCGCAAGGGGATTGAACAACTGGAGACACGCTGGCAGAAGGTGCTGGATGCCGAAGGTGATTACTTCGAGGACTAATAATAGACTACGCTGTTTGTATGTCATGTTCCTTTGGGTCATTAAAAACGGCAAAAACTTTTTTGTTTACCTTGTATATATTGTTGGTTATTAACATCTCTTAATGTTTAAATTTTTACCGTAAAATCCGACGTATAACGGGCACTCTTTTAACACAAAAAATAAGATCCAAATTTAAGGGCGCACGTTATACGCTGATTATAAAAATAAGAGCTATAAAAATAACAAAAGAGGTAAGCATAAGAAAAATTTTACATCTACACATATCGAAATACTGTTTATTTAAAAGAAATGACATGCCTTATGAACTAAAAGCGTTTTAGTTTAGAAATATACTATTTTTTTCAAAAGTCTGGGGTTTATACTTCGAATAAATGACTTCAAAACACTGCACACGTACATTTCAGATTTCTTCGTGAAAAAAGGGGAGCGCGTTATATGGCGAATATGCCTAAAATTTAAAAAAATGCAGCTTGAAAGTATGGGTGTGCGCTATACGCCAGATTTTACGGTAATTTTTATTTCTCACAAAGTTCGCTGATGTCATTTTTATAAATTTCTTATTGCTACCTAAATGAAAAGCCAAAAAAATAATATATTCGATAAAATCTGAACGTTTCTTTAATGTAGTAGACATCAAAAATATATTATAAACACCCTTGTATTTTATAAAATGCATACAATTCAAAATAAATCTTGAAATAGTGTAATGAAAATAAATAAAAATGCTTCTTTTGACAAATGTCCTTTGAAATTAATTTTTTTTGTGTACAAACCTGTGAACTCTTTTGATGCTTACTTAATAATACAAAGGTAATTTGCTCATTATTAAGTGTTTTGAAAAATTAAAACATATATCTCAATTTTCCATGGATATTTCGGGAATAAAAAAACTACATACTATACCTAACAAAATTAATTTTTTTCTAAAATAACATACATTATCTATTAGTAGTTTAAGACAAAGCTTCGCTTATTTTTTTATAGTAATTATGTACCTAAAAATGTCTCATTGTGAACAATACGTTTTGCTCGATGCTTCAAATATTTTACTATCTAAGAAATTTATTAATAAACAGAAGCAAAATAATATTAAATTCATTAAACGGAGAAAAACAATGTGAATAAAACAAAGTGTAAGAGTTATGAAAATTACAGGCATTAATATGTACATGCCAGTCGAGTGGGTGTTACATTTCATTCATAAATAACTCTGTCGCGTGCTAAAAAATGCTAAACCCATTAAAACTGTCTAGACCTATGTTTTATTCGAGTCATAGCATTAAAAATAAACAAAGAGAGGGAAATAAACTTCTTTCATTTGCAATGAGTCATTAGAATTAATGAAGCGTTTCTTATTAATAGCCTTAGTTGTAATTTTTTGTAATTTATTATTTGTATGGAACCATATCTCTTGATGGGTATTTTGCATTAAAGATTTGACAGGGTTTGTTTAAATTATGATGTATTTGTTTGCCAGTTACTTCATTAAAGTAAAAAAAAAGGTTAGTTGAAGAAATATATTAATAATTAAATAATACATATTTTTATTATTATTTCTTTACTTATTGTATCATTTTTCTCTAAAAGGGAACATACATAATCGCCATGTTTTTTCCAACAAAATATATATTAGTACCCCTTCTTTCTTTTTTTTTCTTTTTTTCATGGGAATGTTACAGAAAATTTTTTCATGGAAATGTTACAGAAAATTTTTTCAAACCAAAAGTGTTTAGGTAGAAGTAATTATATTTACATATTTTTTTTTTTATTTTGTACTTTTTAGGTAGTGTATGAAAAAGGCAGAGAAAGATAAAGGAAAAAAAGAAGAAAAATTTTAATATCCATTTTATTTTTTTCTGATTATATTGCATAAAAATGTTTTCCCTCAAGAATGCGAAATTTTTATCATTTTTTTAATTTATATAAATACATAATTTTTGGTTGACTTCTTAGTTTACATCATGTTAACAGATTATTTTATGTCTCTCATTTCATACAATTATTGTAGCGGAAACGATTTTCACAAATTCTGCATTTAAACTGTACGCATATATTTATATGATGCACTACAAAAAATTAAAATAAATTAAACTTAGATGAATTGATGGCTTGTGAAATTACGTTGGCTTTGACTTAGAATGAAATAATGTTACACACACACAAACACAAACACACACATATATATATCTTTATCATGGAAAATAGAATTTTTTTTACAATTAATCTACTTGAATCGATTTAAAAGTCGTTTGTTATTTTAGAAAAAAATTCCGGCCACCAATAATTTGCATGATTTATATTGTATCACGAAAAAAGCTAATTAAATGGCTGACAGTCGAATAAATGTAATAGTTGTATTTTTTACAGTTTCTTAGAATTCTTATCCTATATCTTATATTTTTACTTTTTCACTAATTAAAATTGCTTATAAAATACTAAGAGAACAAGGGTAAGTAATTTTTTTTTCTTTTGAGCAACATACTTCAGAAATTGTACACAGTGTATATTTTCAAATAACTGGTTTAGTGAATTATTTAAAACCGCCCATGTATTAAAGTGTTACAATAAAATTAAAAAAGAGCTTCATGCACATGAAATATTAAATTTCAAAATCACAAATACTTTTATCTACAAATTATTTGAGAAAAGCTCAAAATATCTATAGTAGGTTTATTTCTATTTATACAGTAATATAACTGAATTATAAGAGAAAAGCATCTGAAAACCCTACTTTTCGTTCAAACCTTATCTTCTTTCAACAAGATAGGATTTCACTTCGACGGGAACAGGGTTTTGCTTTTGCTTAGACCATGACGCAGAGGGAGTATCAAAAGAAGCAATTAAAAACGCTTTACGCTAGATTAGGTTTCGAAATAAAGGAAGAGAGGGGATGATTTTATGTTTGCTTGGCTCATAGTTATTCTCGTGGGAGATTAAGTTTAAAATGCAATGGAAAATTCATGTAAAATGCAAATTAGTGGGGGTAATCGATAGAAAAAAAAGAGACAATTTTAGATGTTCTTCCGATCTCAGGAGAAACGGGCAGAGTTTATTTTGTGTAAATGTTTGCCGTCGTATAATTTAAATTAAATTTTATTAATTAGATTTCTCACGGATTATAAAGTTTTTACCGTAATATTACGGTTATCACCCACTGCTGCATTTAATAAACTTGATGAGGATGCAAAAAATTAATTTACTTTTTAATTTTTTATATATAAAACTATTTCCGACTAGAACTATTATGAGTACTTTTTCAAATTACTTTAATAGTTTGTGTTAGTTAATATCTAAATGTAAAATAAAACAGTACACTATATTTTTAGAGTTAGGTGAAAGACTCAATCAAAGAATAAACTATAATGGTAAAGTACAATTATTTGTATCGTAAGTGTTTAAATTAAATTTATTTCTAGGATATTTATAGTTAGCTCTTTTATAGAATTATGTATGCATATTTCAACTTAATACGTCATCGCTTTTTTTTTAAAAAAATTAGAATGATTTTAGTATTTAGTATTTAGTAACAGCATTTTTCATTGTAAATTTTAAAAAAAAGTTTTTAAAACCTTTAATTTAAGATATAATTTGATGACTAGAAATAATTTTAATTCTGTTAACTTAATATGAAATATAAAATAGATTTAAGGCCGGTGTCATTTTAATAAAATAAAAGATACCTTAAAATTTTTACATAGAAATGATGTTTAAATAGAAACAAAAATGTTTTCTACAAATAATCATGGACCACTTCATATATTTAAAAAAAACTATATTCTAAATTAAGTTAAAACTTTTAAGAGACTTCTTGTATCACTAAAAGCTGTATTGAGGAAGTTAAAAAAGAAAAAAATATTTATAATGATACACCAAACGTCCTGAGACATTATAAGAGAAGAAGTATTTATAGTCGACTTAAGCATGTATTAATAAATTTGTTTCCAAAAGCAAAAAAAAATTATATATATGCGCGTGTGTGTGTATTTAAAGCAAAGGCAAGTTTTTAAAGAGACAGGGAACAATACACTGGGATTAAAAGACTATAATAGCAAAATAATTAAACAGCTGTCATATTGAATGTTAATTAGTGTTTTATTAAATTCAGGTTAATTTGTATTTTATTTTTAAAAAATAGGAAAATTTAAATGTTTTGTAAAATTTGCACAACTATGTTTTGTACAATGTAAAATTTTATTCAATTCGGTCATAAGAAGAAAAAAAATTTCATTAGTATCCTGCAGAAAGTTCCACAGATAAGTAAATCAACAATGGTAATTCTGGATGGAAGAACTAAAGTTGTTCTGAGACAACAGAGCCAAGTTGTTTTCGCAAATTATAGTTGAAAACGTTAAAAATCTGCAGGTGATTATGATTGAAAGCGTAATGTCTGCTAAACGAGCTGGTTGACTTTTATTATAAAATGTAGAATTAAGCTAGGTCAGTATATCAGAAATATTTTGAAAAATATGTAAAAGTCAATTTGATGGATAATAGCTTGATATAAACTTTGTTTTGTGAAAAAGGAATCTTCATGTTTTACGGTTAACATTCTTTTTTAACCTAAAATATTTGTGAGTCATTAAATGTGTGACGTATCTAAACGCGGTTCCACTAATCCCTTCTTGTCTCTTTAAGGAAAATATTTAATACAACCAACCTTCATCGAGTAAGGAAACGTGATTATGTAAATGAGGTATATTATATAAATTCTGTTTTCGCGAGTTGGCAGTAAGTTGTTGACACGCTGAAGTTGATACGTTGGAGTATGCAAGTAGGAGTTAACATAAAGTTTGAGAATTAGTTGTTATTTGAAGATTGAAAAGGAGTGGAATTAGTTAAAGATTACAGAGCGTGGAGCCAACGACATTTGAACAAGCCGAAGAGAGCACCTTCAAGTTTCCAGTGTAGGATCCGAGGCATAAAAGGTTCAGGTACTGTGCGTTTGATTAAGTAGAAACTAGTTTATTCGTGTGCGACGAAGTTATATTTGAGCTTACTTAAGTTGTCTTAGATTCAGTGGAGGGTCTGTAGTAATATCCCCGTTTTATAGAATCTGACCTCAGCACTCTACTATATATCATATACCTTAATTAGAATTGTCTTGTGCCTGATTCATAAGTAAGAATTAATAAATTAATTAGATGTAAAACATTTATGTGGATAATTCTGTTTTTCCCACACATCTAGCCGGGTTTACAGGTAGACAAGAGGGTTCGGATGTTAGAGGGAACCAACCGTTATCACAAATGGCCGGATTTGAATTTGATAAAAATACATCTAGAATGTTACCGAAAAAAAATTTCAAGTAATTGCTGGAACTAAAATTACCAATATAGATGATTGGAAATATCCTTAGAGAGTGTTTCAATTATACTAAAATATAGGCGCTGTGATCAAAATACGAGACTGTCAGATTTTTAACAGAAATTTGATATTATAAGAGGTAAAAATGATGTTTTCAATTACTAAAATTGGAATGCGTTATGAAAAAAAAATTGTCGCTTTCCGATAAATGAATTTTTTCTGAAAAAGCAATGCATCCAGTTCACTTTAATTACTGTTGAGCCTAATATTTTGTTTTCCATATTCTTGCTTTGCAAAAAATTATTGGACAAAAAAAACTCAACTTGATTAAGATTATGTCCATCGCAAAAATATCATGCGTTACTTAAGTCAAACCAAAGTATATGACGGAAAAACTAAGTTAAATCTATGTTAATATTTACATTACCTTGATTAAAACATATAAATAAGTAAGACATTGCAGAATTTTAAAGAAATATTTACTACTTGTATTTTTAAAAGAAGTACATCGTTATACATAATTTAATGTAAAATAACATTTTAAGGCATTCTGAAAGCCCTTCAACAACTTGAAAAAAAAATAATTAATACTTACAAGTCATGGAAAAACAGCAAAACTTTGCATATATTTAAATTATAGAATGTATTATTCAATTCCTACTATTAGCTTACACTCTCCTTCTATATATTTATTTATATATCTTGTTCAAATTTTCAATCGTTGATAAAATACTTTTTATTCATCCACTCAAGATCAAGTACATTTTTTTAAACTTGTAGTAGATGGCACTTGATATTATAACATAATTTTTCCAATATTAATTTATTGATTGAAATTAATTCATTAAACATAATTTAAGATGTATATTTCACTCGATATTATTCCTCTAGATAGCAGCACCATTGGATAAAACAGCTTTTGTTAAATTTGTGATGAAGATTTAACTTAATCTAAATAATGATGCTAGATAGATGTCAGCATTCCTTTTACACTGGTTTTAGGATAAATTCTTACCTTAATTTAATGTGTTACCAAATTTAATGTGATTAAAAAGTTTTTAATGATAACTTAAAATATGTCTTGTCACTTAATATTGTGATTTTGTCATATGTATATGCATATTGATATTAATTGTGATTATTTAATAAAAAGTAACTTAAGTAAAATTTTTCTAAGCAGGAATAGACTTTTAAGAAAATATTTATATCACTTTTTATATTCATTTTAATTGTTTATTTACTATTTTTTTTTAAAAAATACATTAGAATAGTTTTAAGCAGAATTTTTACGGTTATTAAAATTTATATGAGCTTAAACAAGTATAAGCTTCAAATTTTGTAATTATTTCATAATACACTTACTTATTTTCTGTACTACATTGCATATCATAATATGAAGGGAAAAGACAGAAAACATCAAGGTTTAGAAGGAAAGATAGAAATGAGAGAGATGATTAGTAAACAATTTTTCAAATCAAATATATTTTTTTCTACTTAAAAATAATGAAATGAAAGCTAAAAATCTTCCAAGAGGGAAAAAAATTAAATTTAAAAAATTGCATTATAACCAATTTTTTAAAGGAAAATCTGTTACATCTAAGCATGGGTTTGAAAAGTAATATGCGAATTTATTACAATTTGCTACTATGTTACTTCTAAAACACTTTAGTTTTATTCAGAATTACATATATAAAATAATTTTAATCAATTTTTGAAATTCATAAATTTACTATAAGAATAAAAATATGTTTCTGTATTTCATGCGGGATACATTTTCCGACTGGCAATAACATAAAATGTACTATTTGATATGCAGTAAAACATAATTTATTTTTTATTTAAAATTCTTTAAAGGGGAATTCAAATAGGATAAATCAATTTATCTCAAAATTTCCGTTCCCTTTCCATTTTAATAAATGGTAAAATCTTAACTTCTTTCACTTAACAATATAAGAAATTTATTTCACGAATGAAATCTTACTTTTTAATATTGAAAATAGTTGTAAAACTTTCGGAAATACGATTAAATATGACTTTGTGTTATTTATAATGTTGTATTTCATTATTTGTATGCAAATGTGCAATTTTTATGAATGTACATTGATATGTTTAAATATGATTTTTTGTACCTTTAAAATATATCTTTTAAAGCAATTTCTCAAAAAAAATTTATTAAAATAATGAGTATTAAAATAACTCGATACTCATTTTTGCAATCCATTAAAGGCTTGTCAACACTAATAATATATCTGTGATTTTAAGTGAAGAACTTTCTACTCCAGATTTCATATTAAGGCTTTTTGTTTAATACAGAAATACCAGGTGACTCCAAAGACCGTTAACATTTCAAAATTTAATAATTCAAGGAATAATGTAGGTAGAGAGATAGAAGTTTATACACATGCTTGAAATGGCATGGGGGTGGGGTTTTATTAAAAACCCCACCCCCATGCCATTTCAAGCAAACCCCACCCCCCAAAAAGTGTAAAAATTGTTAACAGATGGTGTTTTATGTAACAAAATCATTAGATAAACAACTGATTTTTAGCAGTAAACAGTATACTTTGTAAAAATGTTTTAAAATGTCGGTCGTCGTTCATCAACAATACCTGTTGTCGAGGAATGATTTTGAGAACATCAGTGCTTCTCAAACTTTCAATATTTATGACCCAGTATTTAACCATAATTTTCATCGCACCCCTTCCATACAATAGCAATGTATTGAATTCAATAATGCTGTACTTTGAAGATGAAGCTACAATACGCTTTTAACCTCTTAAGTGCATCCGGCGTATATAAACGTCTCGCTCAGCCAACGCATTAATTGCCCTAGACGAATTTATACGTCTTCCCGAAGTACAATCTTTTCTGTGCACTGCTATCCATTATGTTACTCCGAAGACTTTGGAATACAATAAAAGGACCATGATAGTGTTTGCGAAGGATTTACTCACTTCAGAGGATTTGCTTATTTATTCTTTGTTTTCTACCCAATATGCTCGCCTGTGTGGAAAACGGTGGCATCGGGGAACTTGACTTTGAATCGGCAGTAAAGGGATTAATTATAAACACAGTGCAGATTTAAGCTCATTTAGAAGCCTGGGCTCAGAATTCTACAGGAAGAAAAAAAAACCTTTGCACTGAAAGATCAAAATTTATAGCCAGAAAATTAATGTATGATAAGCCCATGGGGTCACTGGTAATAATTAAACTCGTTCTTATCTTAGTATTGTATAATTAATTATAAAATGCATTTATAAGAGTATATCAGTGTAAATGTGTATTTAATTCTTTTATTATGACAGAATGTATTTTGTTTGTTTACTATCATTAAATTAATATTTTTTTTTAAAAATTGTCTTTTGTTTTCGATTTTTCAATATGCTCACGCCTCCCTCGTAGTGTTATCAGGACCCTTTAGGGGCGCGCGCTCCACAGTTTGGGAAACGCTGCTGTACAGTGTACCTGTAAATATGGCGAGAACAACTTGCTGTCAGATGTTGTCTTTTAGCAGCCCTAATGAGGTCGGCCATTTGCGACCCCAGGTAATCCTGAGACCAATAACCACACGAATTGATGCCTTGGTACCTAGGTGGCCAGACCTGATGGAAGTGGTGCCTCAAAAGTGATCCTCACCAAATGATACCTGCAAGAAATCTGTCTAACACCATCTGCAGGCCAATTTTGCATTTTTACTTTTGTTTCAATAAAACCCCGTGAAAACCCCCATGGGTGCCAAGGTTCACCCCTCTACTTACGTTATGCCGTGAATTATTGAATTTTCAAACGTTAACGGACTTTTGGATCCCCTGGAACATATGAACATGTTTAAGCTTGAATTTCAATTTTATGCATTTCTATCCTTTTAAAATATTTCAGCAGATTATTTATGAAATGGGATTTTACATACATACATCACTTAAATATTATTTAATTTAAGAGTAAATCTATTAATCTAATAAAATTGGCTGAAAGATATTCTTGCGTTAAATAGAATGAAAACTCCATGAATGACAAAATGCAATCAGTGCCATTCAGTGACACGATATCGACGTCGGATATAACGCATATGAAAACGCCTGCATAAAAAGCTAACTTACAGAACATGGTTGAAGTGACGTAAGACGGACAGATTAAAAGAATATCTTTAAAGAAAAAACGAAATTCCACAAAAACCCTCTTCGGCTCCTGACAGCCCTGTGATAGATCGTCTCCATCTATACAAAGGGAAAAAAGTAAATAAACAAACAAAAATATAAAAAAAGTAAATCCCGTTTTTTTATATCTTGGTTATTTGTTTATTTTTCCCCCCTTTTTTTACCCTGTCGTGACCTAAATATAGCAAAATAAATGCAAGCAACAAAACTGTTTTTGACACAAACATCCATCCGAGTACCAATATTTTAGCAATATTTTCCGATATCGGGTTCGGGATCACGGCGAATTATCGTAATATTAATGTTAAGCATCTTTATTTACTTCTTTTTTATTGGTTCGGCCATTTTACGATAGAAGTAAACAAAAAATGAGCTCTTTATTAGATAATTTCGAGGAAGGAAAAGAACATTTTTCAATGCTTCTGGTATTAATATTTTTCTTAATTTTTCTTTCTGCTTAGAAACGTAGAACCTAATGTACTTTTGTCAATATTTGTTTGATAAATATTTTTGTTTAAAGAAAAAGCGCAAAAAGTATTTTAAAAGCGATATAATCCTTTCATTATCAAAATACGATAAATTATGCTAATTATTATGTTAATTATATTAATAAAATAACAACTAAAAATCAAAATAAATAATTATTGTAATAAATAACGTCTTAAAATCATTATTATAATAATTATGAAGGAAATTTGGCTGTGTCTAAAAATTTCATTTTATTTTAATTTTTTTGCCAATGTTATACAGGTTAAGATATATGAATAAACTTATAACCACAATATATTTTTACAGTGCTTCTCAAACTTTAAATATTTGTGACTCAATTTTTAATCATAATTTTAATAGAGCCCCCTTCCTACAATAACAATATACTGAATACAATAATAATGTAGTTTGATTATAAAGCTACATACGACTCTCTTTAATTTTATACCGTACAAATTGTCAAGATAAAATCGTGTATATAATTTTGTAAATGAAAGCCTCATGGGAGTCACTAGTAATTATTAAACGTTTTCTTGACTTATTTTGATAAATTATTCATTAAATACATAGTGCAGTACTGATACATTTATAAATATATTATGTTAATATAAATGTGTATTTTATTTTTTATTACTTTAGAATGTATTTGTTTTACTTTCTTTCAAAAATTAGTATTTTTTTAAATTTCAACTTTTTGATATGATCTCCACAGCTTGAGAAACGCTGTATTACTAGATCTATATAAATATTTTCATTATTAGTCATTAATTTTATTATTAATCATTACTTTTAATTATCATTTTTAAGCAAATAAACCAGGTGTACTCTACCTTTCTTCTGCCTGGCCACATATGTATGACAACTATCTCACGCGGACCGCAACATGAGAATTAATGGGGGAGGGGGCGAACACTATAAGTTCGAAGGCATTTACAATGTGAAAAATTTATTAAAATGAAAATATTAATCTCAGAGTTTTAGGTTTTATTTTAAAACTGTAATAAGCTTTATCAAACTCAACTCACAAAAAATAGATTTCATGCACGTCTTTCCCAGTTATGGGATAATTGCGATTTTCTTTCATCAAGGATCAAAAGCCCAATTGTTTGAGTCCTATTGATATGAAAACATAACTGCCTTGCACATTCATAATTTGGTTTTTTTTTCTTTTAACAAAACTTCACTCTTTTATTTCAGATATTATCAAGGGCAACAAGGGGTAATTACTGAATGTCAGTCTAAAATCAGTAATATTTGTTTCAAACTAATTCAGACTTGTTTGTGCATTTTTATTTCAAACTTGTTTACAATTACATATACTTTTTGATTTTACTAAAAAACTTCGGAGCATATAACTGCGTTTATCAAAGAGTATATATATATCGAAGGCATTTAAGAAACAATGTAATAATTTCTGTATCAATTCATATGTTTATCCTTAACAATTTCATAAGTTTATCATTAACAATTTCATATATTTATCAATATATACGTATACTGTAAAAAGATTTGTTGGATGATTTTTCTATCTCTGCCTTTTGTGACATCACCCCCGACAAAATATATTGTTGCTGCTTCAAAGAAATTTCTTAAGAAAGACACTTTATCGCCTCTTGAAAGAGGTCCTCGTGAAAAAAAGCCATTGAAAGATTTGTACTTCGTGGTATAGCGACGAATAAAATTATATATTTTTAAACATAACATTTGCATGACAAATTAAACAAGGCGTTGATTCGAGATTGTTTTTCTCAACGAAATAGTCAAGATTCCAATCGTCTTTAAAGAACATATATTCTTAAGATATTTTTAACTTGGAAGACGGGAAAGTTATTTAAATATTTGTTTCACCAATAAAATGGTCGCTACTCTGCTGTTATTTGTTATCAGATAAAGTTTAAATACAAAAAGAAAAATAAGTTATCTCGCAATTCGTATCAGCACGACATTGACTGCAAATTTTTAAATTTGATTGCTTGATTGATAAAATTTCTCGCTAAAATTTTTAAAGCATTGTTCATAAATTATTGAATTTCCTAGTGCAACGGGTGATGACTGAACCACTCTAAAAGGTCCGGTGGGGCCCAGGGAGCCTTCGGGTCGCAGGTTGAGTATCCATGAAATAAACGATATATTTTATCTATAATTCTATAAATTTTATGTCATTAGTTTAATGAAAGTAAAATAATATATTAACGTATTATTTTCAATAAAGGTTAAAAACATGTTCATCTAAATCTGTGCTTATTAAATAACTCCTTTTGTTGGTGAATTATTATTCAGCATGAATAAATTTGACTTTTATAATTTCTTTCGACATTTATTTATAAAAAAAATGTAAGAATATAAGGAGGCTCGTATTTTATCTAACTGTAGTTAGATTGTTCTAAAATTTTAACTCATTTACACTTCTTATTATTTTTATTAAAAAATGTAAAATGAGGGAAAATTCAATCAGTGCTATTCCAGCAATTAATTTCTTTTGACTAAACAGTTCAAATTAATTACAAAGACTATAAAAATTAAGATTTATATTGAAACTAAACTTTTTATATGAGAAATAGTTTTAATTATTCATTCTTATAAAAATTGAAATGTGTGTTCTTTATATAAAGAAAAAAATACTAATAATAGAATAATTTTAATAAATATAGGTAATATTAGTGAAACATTTTCAATCAAACGATATCCAGAGAAATTATGATAATTTCACTATTTAATAAAATTAATTTTTGATTAACTCAGTCAAAAAATAGGGATCATATTGTTCTAGAAGGAAAAAATGAATCAAAAAACTTGATCAAAACGAAAATTGGAAGACTTCTTTAAACGAGATCTCGAGAATCAATATTATACAATATAAATGTAAATTTAAGGAAATTATACTAAAATGTTATAAATACCTATAAGATTGTCATGAAATGTTTCCTTTTTAGCAATAACTGTTGTTTCATTTTTTTTATTTAATCCAATAAAATTTTTCTGAAAAAAGAATTAATACACATTGATATTTTCTTTAAAACAAAACTAGATGCAGTTAAAATATTATTTGATGATCTACCTTCTTAAAGATTGTTTGTAATTCTATTTTCCTCATATAGAAATTTTAAAAAGATCTTGGGGACCTTAAAAGTAAATTCATTAGATAAATAAATTTTCGTCAAAGAAAAAAATAATAAATTTAGAAAAACTATTCTTAGCCCTGCTGTACTGTTCGTATTTACTACACGTATGCAGCGTTCCGCAAATAAAGACTTGTTTTTCTTTTACAAGTGTATATTTTGAGAAGTTGATCAAGAGTATCCACAGCCCTTTTAGTTGTATTATAATCTAAGATCATTAATTGTTTTTAGTGCCTGGTCTGTTGCTAACTTCTTAACCGCGATGCAAAGTGCTCATAAGACTAACACATTCTTGTTCTTTTTTGGGATGTAGCTTACAACTTTTGTGTCTTATGTGAAATAGGATAATGAGCTGTGAACTTCTGAATTTGGTATTTCTCCAAGAAGTTCTGGTATATATTTTCTAGGGGTGCCAATCAAAGTCATTTTTAGTTTTAAAAGAAGTTTCCGTAAGTTGTAAGATGTGAAAAAACAATCCCATGTGATATTGCCCCAGGAATACCCATAAGTGAGATCACACACTACTCATATTCCTTCATTTATTTGAACTTTGACTCTTGTTCTTTTCCAGTGTAAATTTGCATTTTCAGTACATACGATTGTTCACTGTCACATAAAACCCATAATTAGATGGCTTACTTGATAAAAAACGTTTCAAAGGACATCGGTCACGAAATCCTACTAATTGTTGATATACAGTAATGTAACCCCCCTCCTCACATATAAACAGCAGAAAGACTCACGCCCTCTAGCGGCTTGAACTATCTCCAGTGATGGCCTAGCTTCCAAACTGTACGGACGTATGAGCATGCGTTCCGATCCCTTTTAATTGTAATCAGTCCTCTAGTTATGTATATTAATGTTTGTTTTGTCCAATAAATGTGTTTAATTAAATAGTGGACTTAGTTAAAAACCCATTCCCCGCGTGTCCCTTTATTACATTGGGTCACACCTCTTATAGTAATAGTTTCATTCGGATTATATAATTCTGGTAGAATTTCTGTCCACATTTTCCCCAGATATCTCTCACTGCAACTAATGTATCCAATTTTCTTCCTTCTTGACGAGTAAATTCATTATCAAAATAAATAACTCTCTACAAGGTGCAAAATGCTTCAAGGGATATTTTCACACGAAATATATTTCTGCCAATTTCTTTATCCCATAAGTTTTTTGTTGATTCTTCATATGATTTATATAAACACCAGATAAGAATAATAATCTAATATATGATTAAAAAATTTATTTTCGATATTTTTTCACTTTTATTTTCTTAAATTGTTTCTCCTTCAATATTTGTCATTTTTATGACTTCGTTTTCAATTGTAGAGCTGAATACGACTTCAAATTCACTTTACTTCTGTTATGCTTGCCGTTGCATATCTTGGGACCCCCCTAGAGTAGTTTTTATAATATTAGAAGTTGTTGATTGAGAAGAATGTAACACAGCGGATTCAGCTTCCACGTTATTTCACGATTCTTGGACTGAATACTCTTTTTATAGTTCATTTGTTAATTATTGGTACCCAAATCGCAGTCAGAACTTTCACTCTTAATTTCATCACTTGTATGATTTTCATATTCAGATACTTCTTCGCTGGCAGAAGCTTCTATTAGTTTAGTTATATCTGTGTCACTCAAATTTTTGCTATTTGCCCTTTTTTCTCTCCCATTCGCAGGTACAACTTTACTGTGTATCAAAAAGTGAAATATTCAAGGGGAAAAAAAGAAATGTTGCAATAAATGCAAGTAGTTTGGCAACCTGCCAATCGCATTAACTTTTTGACCTTGCACGTGCTCACTTATCGTGTGACGAAACACACACATCAATGTGAAACAAGTTTTGAAAACTTAGGAATTATAGAGACTTTGTTATTATTTTCTTTCAATTTATTCCAAACAAAAGTAAACTCGTATGAGCAAAAAAAAAAAAAAAAAAAAAAAATTGCATTGGATCAGTGACAAGAACGATACGTAACAAATAAACATAAATCCCTCTAGGAGTATATATTTGTATTGTTTATCTACGATGTCAAGAAATTTCACGAAAATGTCTAAGTTTTATATTTTTTATAATCGTATAAGTTTTATTTTGGGTTATATACATCCGAACAGAGCAGCAGGGTAAATATGCATTGTCAAAATAACAGCATAATATTTTAAGCAATACCTTTATAAGCATTCTTTAATAAATATAACTAGAATTTTTTTTTAGCAAATATTTTTTTTTATTTTTCTTTCTTACACAAATAATAAAATTACGTATAATTAGTTTTTTCTTTTTTCATCAAGGTTCATGTAAATTCAATATTAAAAATCGAAAATAAAACTCTTTATTTTCGTACATAAAATATGTAAAAAGTTTTTTAATGAAAATATAGACAGTTATAAATGAATAATTATTTGATGAGCATTCTAACTATTTTTGTTCTGTATTACAAATTTGAATTAAGTTTAACAGCCTAAATCTAAACTAGCGTTTCTTTCAGAAAAATTTTATATAATATATTGATTATGTTACATCAGAAAAACTTTTAAATTGCATAAAATTGATCATTTAAATTGCATAAAATTGATCACTTAAATTGCATAAAATTGATCATTTAAATTGCATAAAATTGATTATTTAAATTGCATGAAATATTGCATTGTATTTTTTATTTACATTGCACGAAATTTTTAATTAATTTTCAGATTTTCCTGAATCTGTTTTAAGGTATCCGAACTCGTTGGAATTTAGCTATCTTTTGGCTTTACAAAACAGACTTTGCTTTGCTTCTACGTTGCATAGAGATCAAGTCACAATCAAATTCGTAAAACTAGAAAACAGGAAATGGGTCTTTAATTTACCAGAAGTAAGCATTTAAATTGCTCAAAATCTGCCATTGTAAGTTTGATAACTCAAAATATTATGAATGTGTTTCTATAAATCTTTTTGAAACTGATATATATATTATTTTCTAGAGAATGTATGAAACTATTTCATATTGTTTTTTTTTTGAGTTATCGCTGGTTATTTAAATAATGGTCTCACAAAAAAGTGTCACATTTACTGAATTTTTATAACATTTACTGAATCAGTGTGCTGAAACTTTTACATTTTAATAAAACATTAAAATTTTAATACATTCTCTAGATAATTGCATCTAAATTGGTTTAGTGATATTTGTACCGATATAAGCTTATTACTTCTTTTCTCTAACGGCTTTGAAGTTTTTCAAAAATATTGTTAAAATTTCACTGATAATTGTGATTTTTGTAATATACAATAATTTTTTTTAAAAAAAAATATTGTTAGTTAAATATTAGTATTTATTGGTATTGATTCCTAAAAAAGGGTGAATGTTTTAGTATGCGTTTTTTTAAAAATATAATCCACACGTATAACCGGATAACTTAAAGTAATCCATAACACTACGTGTAATCTTTGAGGAATAACCAGGGATGTCTTAAGGTTTCTTGTTGACCTGAGCCTCTACGCAAAAATAGACCCTGGGGCTCTACACAAGTGTAGGCCCCACCTATGACCCTTAAATGTAGACAGTTCATAGAATAAGTTGTCAAAAACTCGTATGTACAATAGCCTGAAACAAATAAATGTGCATGATTTACAAACACACAAACCAGCTGGACCGTCCACCACTTTTTGACTGAATGAATAACAATAATGTATAGTGATAGGTCTAGACCTATACATGGACGATGGCCATCACATGTAGTCAGTTGAAATATCACCCGAAATTTTCAGTTTTTCGAAGAATACAACCGGAAATAACATTGGACCATTGAAATTATTTGAATCGTGATCTTATTAAGACTAAGTTGAGAACCAGTCGAGGCCCCCATTGTGGCCGAGGCCCTGGGCTAGGGCCCAGTTGGCCCATGATTAAAGACGTCTTTTTGAAAAACTGTTCTATTTTATTTAATATTTAACCTGCATGGTTTCATGTAATATTTTTGAGAGCCAATGCAATATCCTAGATGATAGAACACTCATTTAAGTAATTTGTTCATACAAATTTTAAATCAATAAACAGATTATTATGTTTTATCCAGAATTTTCTAAAACTGTAAAAAATAATACATAAATCTACCGTAAGAGAACAATATGTTAGGTTAGAAAAAGTTAACAATATTTTTAGCTTACAAAGAGAACCTAAAATAATCACAAAGATACCTTTCATAAGAGGAACTGCTTTTCTTTACAGAGTAAGTAAAAACGGGGCGGATAAATATCGGTCTTTGAGAAAAAGCAATGTCAAAGTCCGCGTCTTAGAGGAAACATGTTGAAACTAAGACTTAATGATTTCCAATACAGTAGTATAACAGTTTAATGTGAATATCGGTTCATCCAAACTTTACTGGTTATTTTACACGGCATCCAGATATTTTCGCAAGATAGTTTCCTTTTTCTTGTGTGATAAAAATGCTGATAAAAATGAAGGAATTGGAAGAAGAATTGAGTTGCTTTCAGAATTACGCTATTGATTTCAGTTCCGATTAAGTAAAAACACATAGTAGTTGAATGGAGAAACATTCAATTTTCTATATATGTTGGTATAATTTTAAGACTTTAAGCATAAATATTAGCGTATTAATTTACAGTTTATTCTTGAAATTAATCTTTAAATCTAATAAAGATCTCATATGTTTCTAACTATTTAAATTTTTTTTATTATAAACAATAATATTAATTGTGGTGCTGTTTTACAAAACTCAAGCAATGGTTATTATTAAAATATGAAGAAATCTAAATATCAATTTTCAATTATAAATTTAAGTATATAATTTATATTTGTAACTTTTCTAATAGAGTGGTTTAAATTCTTTGCATAACAATGATCTACTGAAGAGATGTATTATTTACAACCACTTACAACAAAAAGATTACAATTTTTTTTATAAGAGTAGAAACAAAATTCATTTAAATTTTGAAATAAATATATTTCTTAGGTATAAAACTTCTGAATTTTTTTTTTTTTTTTGCAAAATAATGAAGCCTTTGCAACGTATTATTTTAAGTTATCTGCAATAATTAACTTAAATTGCAGAATTTATTTCAAATAAATTTAAATGTTCCCATATAGTTTGAGCTTACCTATACACCTTTTTAATAATTCTTAAAAGAACAATACCTCTTCATGCTTAAATATTACATTAGAGTTTATAAAATATACGTAAAAACACATAAACATGGAAAACAGTTTATTTATAAGCTTGAGATTTTGTAAACCTTCCATTTAGCTATTTTTGTCAAATAAGTTCAGCTGAGCTTTATTTTTAGGCGATGTATGTACCAAGCAATGTGAATATTTCCGGCTTTTAATACTTAAAAATTAATAATAGTAATAATAATATAAGAGTACCCTTCATCTACATCTATTTGCTGTCTTTTAGAGCTATCTGACACTTAAAATGTTTCAAATACATTCAGTTCAATACGAAAAGGAAAATTACTTTAATGAAATTCAATAAAATATATAGCCTTTTAAGGCTTATCATAAGCTTCCTCAAGAAATATTTTAACAATTTATTTTTTACTCTTCCGTTTTCGATATACATGCATTTCAAAATATTTTAAGAAGCACATATACTGAAAGCATTAATAATTCTCACACATATTTTTTTTTTCCAAATTCATCATTTTATAAAAGTAAGTAGAGTAAGAATAATATGTTTTGGTATCCTACTTAGAATAATTTTTATTTTAAAAATGGATTGAAAGAAAATAAAAATACGATAAGGAAGAGAGAATTTAGCAATTTCAAAAATAAAACTGTTTGCATGTGGCTATTAAAAAAGGAAAACAAATAATTCATTTTGGAATGCTTTAGCTGTATTTATTCGTTATATTACTGAATAGTTTTTAAAAAAAGAATATTAAGTGTTACATAAGTAAATAAATAATTATTCTTATAATGTTTAAAAGAAGTAATTTCAGTGTTAATCTGTTCATAACGGAAAATCGTAGGATATATTAAACGTAATTTGATAAGTTAAAAAAAAAAGCCTTAAAGTATAAATTTATCTTGAAATTCAATTTATTTTCAGCACATTCACTACCTAGTTGAAACCATTTTTATCATCAAATTATATTTAATTTGAATAATAACCAAACATGTAAATATTACAGAGTATTTATAGATGTATATGTATGTAAGTGAATAAATGAAGATCCAATTAATTCTATTGCAATAAATTCGAACACTTTAATAGACAGACAATCCATTGCGACTTTTTTCTATTGTTAGCTAAATTTTTGCAATTCAAGAATGGCTATGGAAACTGAAAAATGTATTTGATGCTAATTTATTTTGTTTAGTAATTCATTGCTGCTAATTATTAGACATGGCATATTTTTCACTTGACAAAATGCATATTATTTTACAAGTTTAAAAAAGTATGATTTATTGAGAACATATATAGCATCTTCAGGAATTTAAATCAAATTAATTTTGCCTAGCATAAAATAAAATGAAATTCATTTAGGATCTGAAATATCATTATCAATCAATGCATGGCACTCCAATTTTATTTCGTATAATCTAAATGCATTTCTCTGAACTCTTCAAATCAACTCTGATAGGCACCTGGAATGTTGTTTTTCTATTGCTAGAGGCTTCAAATATATGCTTCTATTTTTATAAAATCTAAATAAGCGTTAATGAAGAGAGAGGATAAAAAATAAGGCCCGAAATATTTCAATATTTATCTTTTGAGTTAAGGCGTTAATAATGTAAATGCTCACGGATTCATATAACAATAGGACCTTTTCAGCATTCGATGATTTAATAAATTTCCGCGCAGTCGTCTCCCCTATTTATCATAAAATAGTAATTTAATTCCATATCCTTTACTTCCCTTCCTCCCTTTCCTGATTAGACAGGATGTCATTAATAATAATGAAGAACACATGCATTTTTTTAAAATCAATATTGTACGCGTTATCATAAGAGTCAATATGATGCGTATGAACCCCTCGAGTAGATTGAGAGGAACGAAAAAAAAATCAGAATGCTCATTTAGATAATCTTTCACAAACTTTGGAGGGTTCATAAGATGCTTTGTTTGCAATGTTCTTTGCATGTCGCTTGTAGTTTGTTAAAGGAGTATTTGAATTTACATTTATATATATATATAATTTTACACATTCATTCTTATTCAGGCATTTCTGACGGAATGAAATAATTGTTTGCTGCTTGAAGATGCAAAACTATTTATGATAAAATTGTGAATTTATTTATAATTCATTGCTAAATGTAAAAGTAGTTTTGAAAACACCGAGATTCAAGAATAAGGACATAATGTTTTATTGAAACTGATTTAGTGAAACCCTCTTAACTACCGAGGAAAAGTTGCACAATTCGTTTTCCAGAGTCACCGATTTTCACACAGGCATCAGCAGTTATGTACTGTTTTGTGCAAAAAGAATTCTTCTCTCAATTAAGAAAATCTTTCGCAAACACTGTCAATGTCATTGTACTGCATTTAAAAAGGCTTAGGAATAGTTTTACTGATAGGAGCGCAGTGCAAAGGTTAATTAATAGGTTAAGCAGCAGAGAGACTTAAATATTGCTCCCAATTTCTTGGAATCATTCCAACAAAATTATGATTAGCAAAAATATTTGCAATTAAAGAATAACCGAAAAAATTACGTTTATATTATATATATATATATATGTGTGTGTGTGTGTGTGCATGTGTGTGCGTGTGTGTGTTCATCTATATATATCTACAGGGTGTAGTCGAATTCGAATGATAAATACAGAGGGGTAATAATAATCAGCCCGAAGTCGACAAATCACCATAGAACATGCGAGCTCAAACCACCTTTTGTCGGTGAAAATTGCAATTATAATAACTGTCAAGAGGACGTTGCACCAGGAGAGGTGTGTGCTGGAGTGTCTGGGTAAGGTTGAAAAAACCTGCACCTATACAAATGCCCCACTTCTCTCGGAGTTGCTGTTAGGATTACCGGCCATTGCGCATCAGAAAGTGTGACTCATACATAATGGCGCACCTGCACGTTTTTCGATTGCGGTGCGTCACCATCTACTACATGGACGAAGAGGACTTGGTGTTATACCTCCATTTTCCCCAGACCTTATTCCCTCGGTTTTTATCTTCTGGGGCTACCTGAAACAGCTTGCGTAGGAGACTCTAGGGGTTACACTGGAGGAGTCACTCATTCGGTATAGAGGTTAGCGATGCTAACTACCATCCGTTGAGCTGCCAATACTCTCGTTAGGTTGGTGGAAGAGGAAAAGAGGTGGAATGCCCCTGAACCCCTAGGGTATCATCTCTCAAAATTGCGGATAAATGGGCTAAATCGTACTGTGTCCTGTAAGGTGCTCAAAACTACGGTTAACGACAAGCGTTACTTAGCAATTTTCCATGATGAATTTCGTGGGCCATTGCCGATCAGGTGGTATAAGTAACAACTACAACAATGGAGGATCTCATGGCAAGAATCATCGTCACTTCAGCTGCTATCACCAGCACACCAGATTTTTTTGATAACGTCCAAGAATCAATCATCCATCGCTGTCGGGTGTGCTATGACCCACGCTGACGCATCTTCGAACGATATCTGTGACAATCACTTGTCGTTACATTTTTGACGTCGAGTTGTGAGGCATTGTTCGTATTGTAAAATGTACGTCTATTAAATGTATTTCTTAACTCTTATTGTCTCTTTTCAATCCTATTAACATCACACTCTTCATAACTGTTTTTAAACGTGGTTTTCAACCCCATGTCCTATGGTGATTTGTCGTCCTCGTGCAGACTACTATCACTCCTCTTAATTTATCGGTCGATTTCGGCAACTATGTTATCACAATATGTACAGTATTAAACCATGACCACAATAATATAATTTTTTTTACGTAAAATTGCTGTAGATGAGTGAAAAAGCCCTTGCATGATATTTTAATCCAAAAACAACCTTTCATTTTTGAGATCTTAACTTTTATTTCATGTAAATTTATTGTAAATCACCACTAAAAATCATTATTTTGACGGAAGTTTATTTCTATTACGTTTTAATGCAATATGATTAAAGCACAAAGAGAATTATTTTAATTCTTTTATTTAACTCATCAATATCAGACGAATAATGATGGTTAAGATTCTCTGATTGGGAAGACATTAATAAATTGTATACTGCATTAAAAAATATATTAATTTTTACGAGGAAAATTAAAATCACAAATATATTTTTTCATTCTTATAATCTATACATTGGTGAATATTATAATTAATACGAACATTTTAATCCTAAAAACTATTTATATTACTATTCGCTGTTTTAATTTGTGTGGGATGAATTGTATAATGATACGCATTAAGGTCCTTGTTACAACGGGCTATGTGATAATGGCATTTACTAAAATCCTGTGTAATCTTCCCATTAGTGAGAATTACGTTGTACGGGATTCCATACGAGTAATAATTAGTGCCTTATAATATTAACTGAGTATATTATGGTGCAATAATGGGGGCTTAGAAGTTTCGATAGTTTGCTAATGGGATTCTTAAAATTATTTCTTGTTTATTACTCTTAAAATGATTTTTAACACATAAAATGAATCAAAAACATTTGTGAAAAAACTTTCCAGGATAATACTTTAAAGTATATATACGAAGTTTGCAAATTATATCAAAATCTGTAGTTTTTGTTTGGTAAACTAATTTATTATATAGTAAATATTAATTAGCAATAGTTTATATTAAGTTCCTGGTGTGAATCTGATTGTATTGCCTTCTAAATAGAAATCAGACCAGTAAAAAATATAATATCTAAGAGATGTTTACATTTTTAAAATAGGAAATATACCCTCTAGAATAAAAGAGATTTTAAAGATATTGAAAACAATAGCATATTCTAATTGGAAATATCTAAATATCCACGCAGTACTTAAATTTGAAAGTTCTAACGCATTACTCTAATGAATAATAAATCATTGAATAATAAATCATTTTTTAAATATTAAAATTACGTACAAAAATTGTTTTTCTGAAATAATGCAGCTATTTACTGCCTCTTATAATTAAATTATTATTTTTGCATAAATGTTCTGTAAGTATATGGAAAATAATCTATTAATTTACTAAACTTATATATGCATATGCATCAATTGCTATGATTATAATATGCTGTTACATAATAAGAGGATAAGCGTTGGTAATTTAGTCATTATCAAATTAATGAAATGCTGTGTTTTAATATTTAAATAAAATAATAGTTGAACTAATTATGTTACAAATATATAAAAAAATAATCGAATTGTATCTAATATAAATTCGTGTATATACTTAAGAACTTTACCGATTAGTAACTATACATTGGGATCCAACATTTCACAAAGTAACTTTTCAGCTGACGTCACAGATGAGAATACACAATATAGGGTATACAAGTAAGTTTTCTTTGAATACGTTCTTTGGAATTCGTATAGCTTCCCAGACCAGCTCCTTATAGAACTAATAAAATTTAAGAAATAAGTTGCAGTAAGTTTAGATTATTGGCTGGGTAAAAGAAGAGATTAGAGCATAATAGGAATATAAATTCTTCGATTCACATTTAACTTACGATTTTTATTTCGGGATTAACATAACAGCATCCAAGAGACTAAAGCGCTGCGAATAGATCATCGAAATGCTTCTACCCGATCCCCCTTTGCCTACAAATCAAATGATCTGACCTTTTCCAATAAAAAATGAGACACATCAATTATTCTTAAAGTGACGGATATTTCAGCCATCCTCCCCCACCTCAGTCCATCATACATCATGCATGCGTGGGTGACCCAAAACAGAAGAATCCCTTCTCATGCAGCGCCTCCAGGGATGCTCCCAGTGACCAGCCACACTTAAGTAGCACGTGTCTCCCCACCCAGTGACGTCAGAGGGGTGACGAGGGGAAAAGAAAATTTTGGGGATGCAGATAATTCGGTCCTTGATTTGCAGCTGTGGAATCGCGTTACTATGATTCATTTTTGAATATCCTCAGAGCCCCTCTGCTCTTTCCCCTTCCCTTGTTCAGCAAACAAGCCGATTAGTGCCAGGTTGAAATTCGAGTGGAGTTTACAGACCACACGGAAGTCTCGCTTAACTGAGTAAAGCGAATAATGTATTGTTGTAAAGGTTAACGTGTGTGTATAACTCTTACGAGATGCTTATTTTTTTATGGTATCAATAAATCAAATTTGAATAGATTGATCATTTTGCTTCTCCAATATTTTATATTTAAAAATGCAATTTCAAAATCCTTCAAAATATTAATTTATTTATATAAAAGACAAGAATTAACGAATACAAATAGCTTAGTAGTAATTATATACATATACATACATACACACACACACACACAGATATATATATATATATCTGTGTGTGTGTGCTTCAGCAATGTTTGTAATACATTGTAATATACAATGTATACACACGTATACAATGTTTGTAATACATGTATATTTTAAATTCTAATATTCTTGATAAATTCTAATATTTTTTTAAATTCTAATATCTGTTTTAAATTATAATTTTTTGAATGTGCTTCATCTTCAGTGTTCCAATCATTTATGTAATAGTATTAATAGTATATATATATATATATATATATATATATATATATATATATATATATATATATATATATTAGCCGTTACTTGTACATTTCGCTGAGCACTTCAGTATATGTAGTTATATCTTGTATGAGTTTATATTGTCTTAAAGTTGTTCATATTTTAATCCTAGCATATTTAGCGTTCAATAGTATTCAAAACATTTTTATAGCCTTGGTCTCTTGTTTTAAAACAGGCCAGGACTTGAACTCCTAAGGCCGATGTATAATTATCTTTTGTGCCCATGATTCTCCCCCCTCCCGTCCATCCCGGTGAAATCAATTTCGGCAAAACCCGTTTTCAGTGGATCTGAGCACAGCAAATACACATGCATGCAAAATTTAAAGTCAGATTGTTCTCTAGTTTCAGATAACTCACGATGAGTGAGTGAGTTTGCTCCTATTAGTATGTAAACACAGAAGTATTCTAAACAAAAGAATAAATTAGACATTTTCATTTTAACATTTTGAAATATTTATAAGTATTCTATAAACATTTGTAACATAAATTCATTATCATTTAGCAAGCAAATATTAAAATAATGTTTTTTCAAACTTCTTCATCTGATAATTAAAATTATACCGGAAATCATCATATGAATGAATTATAAACATATAAATGTAAGCCTTTTTTTATTATTTTTAAGGCATCAAATTCCGTGTTTTAATATATATATATATTTATATAGTTTGATAGAGTGAGAGAGAGAGAGAGCGGATCAATATCAATGATTCTGAAAGTCATTGAATTTCAAAAGACTATGTAACCAAAGAAACTGGTTGGTTCCAGAAAGGATAATTAGAATTGAGTTACAAATTATAAGAGATATTTGAATTGAATTACATTGCATAGAATTTATTCCTTCTTTTTCAAATAAAGAAATTCAGCTTATTTTTAGCTAATTTATAATATACTCACTATTTGTTAAAATATGTGACAATTTGTTTGATAATGGTATTTTTTCTCACAAATTTTTAAATTTCAATTCTTACAAATGTTTCATAGAGTTTCAAAAATTTGTAATACAACACAAAACTTATGTTAAGGATGGATTTCTATGTTTTTGAATTTCTGTTAAACTTTCAAAATTTCCCAGTTAAAATTATAATTTATAGATCAGATAATTCCTTTTGATGCACTCTGGTTTTCTAAGATCCCGATCCCATTCACTTTCTTTTAAGATAAACGTATTCAAAAAACACAAAACAGCATTTTTATCGCTATACATCACGGTAAATAAAATTATCATAAAAATAAATATCATCAGAGTAAGTAAGTTTTTCTTTAAATCTACCACGTAAATGATTTCATGCATAAAAATAACACTAAAGAATAAGTATATTGACTACCAAGTTACAAAGTGCTTAAGAGGGAAGTCTTTCGACATATTAATGAACCAATACGGGAAATTTTCCGGGATGAAAAAACATAATAAAAAAATCTTCGTACATCCAACTGGGAAAAAAAATTAAATGCCACGGCTACACAGGGGGAAAAGTAAAAATATGCGTCTCTTTAACGGTCTTAAATTATGGCAGGTTTTGTTAGACGACTGCATTTTTCTATTTTTTTAATGTTTTTGACTCAGAGTTTTAGAAATTCTTTTTTTTCAACAAGGAGAACATTTCTCGATAATGAAGCAATATATATTCAGCCTAACGTTAGACCAACTCTGTGTTTCACCTCCTTATTATTTTCTTCTCTCGAAGTATGTTCAGGAATGGACTAGAGAACGCAGTATTTGAGGAAAAAGTCGTTTCACATACATTTCCCCTGTTTTTCTTCATTTTGCTTACGCGATGCAAATCTTTGTCTTCATAAATTTTCTACCATAGAATTATCCATCATAAGCGTCAAAGTTTTGCCACCCACATACAGAATTCCTTATTATTTATGTGCATTTAAAGTGTCAGAGCTATTCAATTTTCTCAATTTTAAGGGATCACATTTTCAAACTTTTGAAAATACATTTTAAACTATTTTAACTCCAGATATTACTACACAACGCCATAATTTTTGTTGTATTCCATTGTAAGGAGAATAATGGCTTTCAAACATGGCATGCAGGTTAGATGTTTCTTTCTTTTTTTTTTTTATCTATGATCCTATCTGAAAGATAACTCAAATTATGTTCGCTGTTTATCGAAAATTAGACGTTGTGCATAAAGCAAGAATAGAAAGCTGTTCATGAACTTTATACATTTTTCCATGGCTCTGTACTAATTGCAAAATTATATTATCTTCAAAATGATATCTTACCAAATAAAAAAAAACGAATTTAAATTCATGTAGCTCTATTTTGTCAATTTTTGCAGAAAAGAATGCCTGAAATTGAATTTTTAAAAATATGTACTCGTTTTAAACTAAGCCCAAGCAATAAAGAAAACATATTTCATTACTTCTGTCTATGCTATATTTTAATACACATGTCAAGAAATATTTGAAAAATTTTAGGAAAGAGAAAAATATGTTTTTACGGAGAACTATAAGGTCTCTATTCCTGTGTCATATTCCCGAAAATGGTTTCCCAAAAGACAATTATTCTTTTCAGAGTTTAAAATATTTAAGAAACATTATATTACCATAAATGGAGATAAAATAGTGTTTGACTTTTTATTATAGAGACTTAAACCCAAAACAAAGAAATACATTTCGTAATTCCATGGTGAAACATTCTTCTATTTATACTTATCTATAATCACGGATTAAATATTCTCCCTCCGAAAAAATATAACTGAATGGAGAACTATAGACAGAAATATTTATTTTTCAAATATTTCCATAGACAAACAAAAAAAAACATTGTTTTTGTTTATTAAAAAATGTTTCTATACATAGCATATTTTTAAAAAATTGTCTTTACACTCCCGAAATTATCTTGTACACATATACTTCCCGCATATGCCCACGCAACATTATAGTTATTTGAAAAAAGATTTTGATAGCATATTGATGCCCTTAAGCAAATATGTTACAACGTAAAAGTACTGATACCTACGAAGAAACTATTGTGAGAGCATTACTGCCCCGTTTTTTGCTTGCTTAATCAGAAAACAGAGTTTAGTGATAAGAAATATCTTTACATAATTAAGATTCATCGCCCTTAGATTTCATTTTTTAGAGCGTTGTAAACTGTGTAGATATTTTCGCTGCTTATTATTGTTATAATGACAGCATTATTCATATTGTGTATCATATTTATGTATGTTTTACCCCTAAATCTATAGCTTTCGACATAAATATTATTTTAAAAGGAAATTTTAAATGAAAGCTCAAACTTGCAGAATTATAATATTTATAATATATATGTATTTTACGTATTACTATACATAATAATTTTGTAATATTTGATAGGTGTTTATCGTAGTAAAAATAACTGTGAGTGCTATAAAAAGGCTATTTGATTGTTTTCACTTGAATTCATGAAAATAAATCGAATAGAAAGCATTTTTAATTTAACCGTAAGTATTTGTGTAAAAATTTTGTTTATTCTTTATTGTTTAGATTAATTACTTTAATATGTACAATGTAATCAAAAATGAGACATTTAAAATAACTTCTTAATTTTCTCCGCCTGTTATTAAAACTGACGCCATGATTAAAAGAACAAAGAGAACTAAAGTATTCAATTAATATATTACTTTAAAAAATTTAATTATTGTAAATAACTAACCCATAAAAATAACTTTATTGTTACAGAATATATAAAATGTCGTCAGAATTACGTAGTAAATGTTTCAAATATCCACGTGCAAAATTTCACTCAAATTCGATTGTTATCTCTAGAGTTATCCGTGATAAACTATAAAGTGGTCGTTCATTAGAATATTTTGAAAGGTTAAATTTTAAAAGCTTTGATATTTTTTTTCTTTAATAACCTTTTTACCTTATTTTTATGTCTTTATAAATGTTAATGTAATAGTTTTAGAGTTTTTGAAAAAAAATCTTGATACAGTAATAATGCTGATAGCTTATAAAAAAGAAGAAAAAATTTCTTCAAATGTTTTTTTTTTTTTCCATTTTTGAATAGGACTTAATACATGGATCATAACACAGAAATTAAAACTACATCTAGCTTTTGAAGACAACAAATTTCACTTTTTTAATTTTTTATGCATCTAACACTTTGAAGTAACTGTAAAATTTTAAATGATTTTCAGACACGAGGAATCCAAATAAATAAATATTTGGCATTTTTCAATTATCATTTTTTCCTAACAAAATTTTTTTCATTCATATTTTTGCAACATTAAACCTTTTTTTTTCCCCAACATTTTTACATGTGTAAAAAAAATCGTCGATTGTCTTAGACGTTTTTAGAAGGAATTTGATACTTTGTAAAGGTATTGTACAATTAAAAGCCTGAAATATTAATTTGACATAAAAATGAAGTTTATCTTTAAAAACCCTCTATCATAGAAATTATTATATAAAAGTTTAGGTATTTTGAAGAATAAACTTATGACAAAAATATTATGTATATGAAAAGAGAGCTTTCAAAGAGATAGAAATAAACTTCATTATAATAGTTAATTAACTATGTTTATAATTAAGTTAATAAGTTAGTTAATAACTCTTTAAAAACCTTGTTTTTATGATAACTATCGGATTATTAAGAATGCTTCCAAATGTCTTTTTCATAAAATCTGTATGCATACATTAAGCGGAAATTCTTCCGTGAAATTATTAAATGGTATAAAAGTTGTTATTTCTCCAAGCATAAAAATTATATAAATTTTTAATTATTTAACCTTATTAAATTTAGTAAAGCATCGAAATATTCTGAAAACTCTGAATATTTCGCCATTATTATTTCTTATCTAATAATTACTTCGACCAATAAAACTAAGATCATCCGTAAGGCATTTTTACTCTAGTAAGCAATGTTCACTTATATATTAATTTCCCTTTATAGTTCTAAATTAATTAGCAATATATAAATATTTAAATCGTGAAAAAATATATGCAAAAAAGACACAATTATGCTACTTCAGTTTATTCATATGTTAAAATATTGGACTAATTTATTTTATATACTTATACGGTGTAAATTCACTTATTTATTATTACATTATTTAAATTAATTAATTAATTCTTAAAAGATTTAACTAGTTTATTTTTATGTAATTTAAGAGTTAAATAATTTATTCTTATATAATATAAATATATTATATTTTCCTGATAAATCAACATTAATAAAGAGTAATCCTTCATTTTCAATTAGAATTTTTTCTGCGTAATCAAAACACCTAAATGATATCCTGATAGAAATAAAAATGCTTCCTTCTTTTACTGACATTGTTATTGATTGATATCTTTAGCACAGTAAAAAAAAGTAAAAAAGTTCAATCAGCTAGAGTAAATAATTTAAAAAATAAATAAATTACTGTCAGGAAGTGCTTTGTAATAAAACGCCCTAGGTTATACACGCGCTTTGAGATAAATTTACATAATTACACATAAAAATGAGTAATTAGAATTTGTTTTTACTTTTCACATATAATCAAAACATAGAAATATTAGAGATTTCAAAAGAGTCTCAGGATCATTGTTTGATACTATATTTTAAAGTAAAAAATATCTTTCCTAAGAATGGAATTCTATTGTTTTAAAATATAATTATAACAACATCTTCAACATCTTTTATAATCTTTTCCTTTCAATATACAGTATCCGGTTAAACTTCTATGTAGGAGCTATGAACATGTTCATTGCTATTAATTTGACTCAATTTCTTCTTGAGTTAATTGCATAATTAGTTTTGTTTTAGTTATTTGTTAAGTTCTGGAAAAATAATTTTTGCAATATTGAGTGATTCTTGGCTTCAGAATCAATCATATCAAATTTTAAAAAAATCAATTATATAAACAAGTAAACATGCACAATTTTCTTATGAAAAAAATATTTATTACTTGAATGTTTGTAGCAATTTATCAATTAAAAAAGACCAAACAACTGTATATTACAAACAAGTCTTCAGTTTTTTAAATAATTCAAACAAATATAAATAATAAAATTTTAATAAATAATCTAAAATTTCCCATTGTATAAAAAAAATAATTTTTATCACAATTGGATATTAAATGTTTATTATTTTTTCTAACAATGTGCTTGTTTTAAAAAATTGATAGAATTTTTCTAAATTGAATCTCGTGGAATATCCAGGAAAAACAAATGTTTTTATACATAATTTTACAAGAAATCCTTACGTAAATTCATGAAATGTAACTAGCATGACAAAACTTGAAAACATTTTAGACGTTCAAGAAGCTGACAGTAGAGATTGATTAAAAATAATGTGACCAATTTCAGAGCATCATAAATTTTTATTGAATTAAATTATTTGCATGCAATTTTCAATGTAGTTTTCTTAAGCATTGTACGTTCTACGTAACCATTTTGGGAGTATTTTTTCACATTTATCTTTGATTGCTTTTTTGAAGCCCTTGGAGTGTTTTTAGTCTACGGTTATTCAATTTTTTTTAAGTACCCCACAAAAAATAATCGCAAAAAGCACAGTTAGGGGATAATGGTAGTCGTTTCTCAGTAGGAAGAAAATTTATATTTTTATCTTTTAGCCATTTCATAACTGATTTTGCAGTATAACTTGGTGAAAAACAAAGTTTCTTTAAGGTTAAAGACGTTTACTTTCCTTGATCATGTGCTTTAAAACTTTATTCTGATAATATTTAGCATCAATTTTTGCCTTCTACTCCACAAAAAATTGTTTCGTTAAGACTTTAGAGGATATTCCCATCCATTGCCTTCTGTAAGTAAAAAATCTTCTTCTTTGCAACACATTTCGCTTGAATTATATTGCATCTTTGTTCTGCTGGATGTGGATGGCATATGAAACAGTGCTTCATCAAGTTATTCATGTTTTGTACGTACCTTTGCGTAAGATTAAACACAGAAAGCAAGAATGTTTTCATCATTTTCCTACGGTCTGCAGACATTTGATGACAGACTGGTTTATTCGTTTTTTTATAGTCAATTTTCTTCATCTGACGAAAAATAGTACAATTCTAAATAGATTAATTGCTAGATTGTATAGATTCCTTTCTAAAGTTTTTTTCGCGCAGATGATTTTTAACCGCAATAAGCCATTTTCTTTCACAAAGAACTTCCTATCATCTACACTTTTTTCCCCTTGACTTTTCGATTACTAGCGACATTTTATCTCTTTTCGAAGTTCAGATAGTAATTCATTAGAAAAATGTATTTTCTGATTTTTAAATGATTTACTTATAACAGAACAGGAACAATCAAGATCTAAAAGCTTTAAATTTTCACTTGGGTTTGAGGCCATAATGAATTTTGGGACCATAATGCACTCCCATTATTAAAAATAATTAGATTATCTCAAACGATTCATTTTTTAAATAAAAATGATAATAAAGCGATTAAAATTTACCGTAAACAGTTATATGTTTTTCAATTTGGCCACACTAATTATGAATCAACCTATATAGTATTCTGGCAGCAATAAAAAGACTGTCTAATCACGCATTTCCTTAATTTCAGAAAATATTATATAAAAAGTAGTTAATGCCGGTGTAGCTTAATTGATAAATAAATTTGATATGCTCTATATTCAGACAAACCTGATATTTAGAAGCAATTTCCTATAAACTCATTTAAAGTATGTAAATAAGACAGTTTACACTTATGGTAGAAATATTTTAAAATATATTTAAATTAGTGAAAACAACCCATATTCAGTAACATTATTATACAAAAACAAATGCAAAATTCATTCTGGTGTAAGCATATTAAAATATTTACCTATATGCACATATTTTTAATTTTTTTAAAATTCCTTTTGCGGTTGCATGCCTTTATTGTATATTGTACCATTCTCTATAAAGTAACAAAATTTCTGCAACTGTATGATAACGTATTTTCGAGTCCTCTTTTTAAGTACAAATAGAGGGTTAGGAATGTGCAAGGGGTTGCATTTCTTTTGGTTACTTGGAATCCACTAACGCCATGCAAATATACGTAATACATTCTAGATATCAGTAGCGCCGAGAAAGATCGTATCATCCCGAAGGGACTGTGCATCAACGCCTTGTTGCTTTTTCTTCGTACCAAACAGAAAATCCTACACATATACATTTCCAAAGGTGATATGAAATTCCGGGAAATTTTCAATCCGAGCATTTCATCAGTGGCGATATTTTTTTTTCGATGTTGAAAACCTAGGTTTTGCTATTCAAACGCAAAGGAATGGAAATTCTTCAATACACAAGATTTTTCAAAAAATAAGGATTCTATAGCTTTTCGAGACAAACTTTCTAACTTTGTCAGCTAAGATTGCAGGACATTTAATCTCTTTCGGAACTATATAATACACTAATAATGGTTATTATTTTTAATTCTGATGGTGTTTTTGCTACAATTTTTGTTCAAAATCAGAAAATCAATCGCCATTTTACATTTTTGAGAATCTTTTTATTAGTTTGTAATTAAATCAATTATATAATAAATGCAATAATTATGTTGATTGTGTTAAAATTAGAGTCACAGTTTACCTAAATTAAAAGAAAAATATGATACATCCAGATTAACATATTTGCGTTGATCATTTTGATAGCACTCTAAAATATTATTCTTATGACTTAGCAAAGAATAATGCTTCCAAAGATACGATTGTTTCACATCAAGTGAAGTTCTTCACGACATTAATATACAGTGAAGGAAAGAGAAAAAAATGGAAAAACAAATCCAAGGAAGGATTTTAAAATAAATTAAACTTTTATCTCGGATAACATAACTTATGCTCATTTCAACTCCTCGGAGAAGGGAAATCTATTTTCATCTTATTTCCATAAAGAGTAGAATGATGCAAAAACGAAACATTTTTTAAAGTAAAAGGCTGATATTGGTGTTATGTTTTGAATTTTGAAATCCCAATCTTTTACAGGATATCACACTTACTTAATTGTAATTTATCTGCTTATATATGTATATATATATATATATATATTGCATATAAATTATTTTATATATAAGAACTGTCCTAAGTCAGCAATGTTTATAATGCAGTAGCATCCATATTTTTATATTTTAAATTCTATTATTTTTAATTTCTACATCCTTTCTAAAATAGTATGTCTGGTTTATTTTGCAATTTCGATTTTTTTCAGTTTAGATGATTATTCGTCTCCCTTTAGAAGAAAAAATTTTGATTATATATATATATATATATATATATATATATATATATATATATATATTCTGTGGCTAATACGTTTTACTATCTTGACTAGTTATCTTAAGTTTATAACTGTTTTGAGTATATTTATGAATTGTATATATATAACCATTTCCTTACATGTCAGTGAGCAAACCTCCTATTTAGTATCCTTCAATCCACCTCCCGCATAAGTCCTTTAGCAGCTACTTGGCCCCCTCTCTCTAAACATGTGCAGCAGCTTCTCTTACTGGTGGGTGAAGCTTGTTACTATACACGAGCTCTGGTGATATATATATATATATATGTTGAAGTATTTATATTTATAAGGAAAGGAAGGTAAGGAAGGAAGGTAATGGAATGTAATCGATAAAACTTCTGAATCCAATATTAATATTAAAGCTACATGTTTAAAAAAGTATATGAAAATTTTTTAGATCACACGTTTGAATAAAATAAACAATAAATTAAGTTATGAAATATGACATAAAAATATGGTCTGCCGAATTTCAATTAATCATTTTTTGATAAGATGTACATCAAATAATTACAAATTGTGTTTCATACTTAATGAAATCCATTATGATACAAAATTTTGAAGTTACATAGAGTATTTTGATATTTTTTAAAAATTTAAAACAATTATATATTTACTTATATATAGGTTAATGATTACAATGTATTGAAACAAAATTTATTTCGCAAACTCCTTCATCGTTTGGAAAAATACTTTTTCCAAAACATATAATTTAAATATCATTGTTCCTCTTAAAAAAATAAATACAAAGATTTTAGAATATACTCATATTATTCAATTCGATAAAAATATGTGTTTCTGATGAGTTCAAATAGAATTATAGTTGCATTTTTAGCACATATTAACTATTTTAAAAGGAGATTGAATTCTTACACATTGTTGGAATTGGATCTTATTTTATAAAATATGGTGTTTGTGAATTTTCTAGAAAACTAAGTTGAAATTAAATCAACTATAAAAAACAAGTATTTCTTTCGTTATTAATGAACTTATTTTAAAAAAAAGATATTTTTCATAATATGCATTTTTTCTTTGGAATATATTAAAAGTATCTTTTCAATTTTTTGTTTACTATTAAAAAAATGAACACTATGCTTTGGACATGAAATCTGTAGTTTTAAACTGCTACGTAAAATTTTACTTCCTACTGCAATTTTTTAAATAAGAGAATAAAAATAAATTTAGTTTTATAAAAACTGATTTGGGGATTCTAATAAACTGAATATTTATTTTTCAATACAAAATTAACAGAAGACACTGCCTATCTATCACTTTAAGTTTTTAGATGCAAAATAAAATTTAGAGGAACCTTATTACTACTGAATTGAAATAATATTTATTCTGTAGACGTTCAATTTCCGTTCTGCTGGAAATTTTATTATCATTCTTAATTTCTCATATATTTTTTTTAGATATAAGTTCTCATTTTTTTATTTATAAGAATTGGAATATAAACTGTACATAAACCTGCTGTGTATGGATAGGAGATATAGTTAACTATAAGAGGTATCTGATACAATGAGACAAATTGTATTTTGTTATTAAGAACAATATTTAAGAGTGTTCAAAACTACTTTGATGTAAATAAATTTACAATTGCGAAGCAACGAAAATTTTTGTCAGCAGATAGAAATTTACAAATAGTTGTGATGATATTGGTGAGATATAGCGTTAAGACATTTTAATAAATTTTCATTGCCAGTTTGGAACAGATATTGGATTAGAGCCGTTATAAGTCCTCAATTAAATTCAGGTATAAAATTTTATAATGCGCTGATTGTGAACATTATAAAATTTGTTTTCGCTTGAGTTCTACGAGAATTGAATTTAAGTTTTTAAATGTTTTGAGTACATAACATAATTAATTTAATTTTGGAGTATTTGGAATTACAATAATCCCACACATGGTCCTCTCACTTGACATCTTGGAACTTTGAATGAGAATAATTTATAGTTCCCCTCGGGGGGGGGGTCATCTTCTTTAGGTGAGTTCGGGTGTCACAATCCCGAGGTGCGCTAGTGAAGTTTTCCTTTTCCCAAAGGGTTTACTGTCTTTGGTATACACGGGTGTCATGACCCCAGGGTATTCTAGTGATCTTTCTTTATTTTCGACCCTCTTTCTTGTCATTCAATTTTCCTTTTTCTTCTTTTTCCCGTATAGACTGCAGACAGTCATTTTGAAATGAACCTGATTACAATTATTGATATTTTCATTTTACTAGATTACTTATTATTAATTTTGGTAAAATATTTTTCAATTTATTTTGTATTGCGTTAAATTAGTTTTCAGAAATTTTTCAGTTATTTATTTTAATTTTCGTATTATTACTTATTTTATTTGAGTACTGGTTTTCTTACTACACCGTTTGTTTTCCGACTTTCATGTTTGCCGTTTGCTGCGTCCGGTAAGGAGGAAAATGGTGTCCTGCGGATACCTTTTGCGTTCCCTATGGTCCCTGCTTCGCTGTAGACGGAAGGCAGGAGTGAGCCCGCTCCTATCAATCGGCTGGTGATACCTCTCTTCGGTGTTACTTATTTGATTTGAGTATTTGTTTTCTTACTGCACCGTTGGTTTTCCGACTTTCATGTTTGCCGTTTGCTGCGTCCGGTAAGGAGGAAAATGGTGTCCTGCGGATACCTTTTGCGTTCCCTATGGTCCCTGCTTCGCTGTAGACGGAAGGCAGGAGTGAGCCCGCTCCTATCAATCGGCTGGTGATACCTCTCTTCGGTGTTCCTGGGGAGACATTGCTGTAGAGTGATTGCTGCAGATAAAGGGTGTCGGGTTTACCCGTTGGATCCTTACCCTGATTCTGTAGGACTATACCCTGGGTGTACTCCAGGTAAGCACCGTGCCTGGTTTTGTGTCAGATGACCGGCACACTGCCTCCCTTATTGGACTCCGTGTTGGGTGGAGGCACGCCAGGAAGAAGATCTGTTCGTGCGTATGGGTCCATGTCAGCTGTGTCCGGGTAAAGGCCTTGTATTACCCAGAATTAACATAAACGAAATTGCTTTTCACACAAGATTTTTATTGATATCTCTACGAAACAATAATATTTTTTAATTATCACCATTTGCTATACAGAAATCTCTAATTGGAATAGGTGGTGAACCGAAATCTGTTAAAGATTGCGATTCGGTGATCTACTAGTTGAAACAATCACTGTTGTACAATCAAAAGCATTTTTACTTGAAAAATCCTTTCTAAACTTTCCTGTCACGGTAAGCCCTCACAAATCGCTGAACTACTGCCGAGATGTCATTTCCGAAACATATCTTTTGTCTACCACTGAAGCAGAAATCCTCGAAGGATTTTCTGTGTAGGGTGTTATTCGGGTTAGCCGTATCGTAATCAAAAGGGAAGCAACAGTTATGCCTAAAAACATTTAATTTTAACTTTCAATAGCCGCACACTTCCCAATATTATTAAAGTTGGATATTTCAACTGTAAAATATGATCTTACTTTCCGAATCCTCTTCGCTGTTTCAAGTGCCAGAGATTTGGACATTCGCAAACTTTCTGCTGTGGGCAATTGACGTACTCTAGGTGCGCATCTGTTGGACATGCCTCCACAGATTGTAATCTAAAGCAGAAATGCGTGAATTGTTTGCCACCACATTCATCTGATTCACAATTATTTCCAAAATTGAAAACTAAAAAACACATACAAGAAATTTAAACTAATAAAATATATCTTACTTAGAAGACAGAAAATTAATACCCTCATAGATATCTCAAACATATGTCCAGGCGACTAAGACTTCAACAATATCCAGTACTACTCAAACAGATGAAGAGATTACACAAATAATATGCTCTCCTTTAAAGTTACTTTAACAGGTACCAAAAATTTCTTCCCGGACAAACTGGACCCATGTCCGGGGTGACAAATTTTAGGGGCGGCATTTGGACCAAATTTTAAAAATACTTTTTTTTTTTGTTATGGAAAATTTGAAAGAAGTTACAGTACACTATCTAGGGAAAAATATTCAGAACGAGGTAATTTATCTTTTATATGAGAATATTAAATTATACATTGTTCATAAAATTAAACAAGCTAAATATTATTCGATAATTGTAGATTTCGCCCCTGATGCCAGCAAAATCTAACAAATGACATTTATGGTAAATTATACATGTATTGAGAAATCTAATTCTAAGGATGTTATCGTTAAAACTAATGCAGATTTTTTTTTTGGTTTCCTTCCAGTTGAAAGATTAACTAGAAGAGAGCTTTAAAATTTAATAGTTGAGAAACTTAAAAAAAAATTAGGGCTAAATTTGCTAGATATGCGGGGGCAGGCCTACAATAACGGAGTGAATATGAAAGGCGAGAAATCAGGGGCTCATTTTAAAGTAAGAACGCTAAATCCGCGAATGATCTATGTGCCATGTAGTAGCAACTCCTTGAATTTGGTCATTAATGACATGGCAAAAGCATCCTTAGAAATCTGTACTTTTTTTTAATCTACACTGCTGGCCACCGTAAATGCAACACCCTGAAGGAAGCACGCAAATAACATGAAATTTACAACATGTATTAGCGGAAGTGAGATATGCAAATGATTAGAATTTCAGCGCAGACACACATCACGCACGCCTGTGGCACCACCTCAAAGCACTATTTAAGGCTTGAAGATTTCGACGATTTCAAGTTCGGCAATTGAGATTTTCTTGTGGTTTTTTCAAAAAACGATCAGTTATGTCTCGTAAAAAAAACAGACATCAGCTTTTGATCAAGTATCCGAGTTCGACAAAGGAAGGACAGAGTGGCCTGCTGGGATTATGGATTATCTTACAGGGAAATCGGTAGTCATGTTGGACGAAACCAAACAACTATAAGGATACAGGGGGGTACGACGGACCAACGTGGTCAATCGCATCCACCTTAGTGTACCACTTCACATGAGGACAGGCAAATTGTGCGCATGGCAGTGACGGATTGCTCAGCCACATCACGAACCATAGCACAGCGCATTGAGTCTGTAACGCATCATTCAGTGTCTGCGCGTACCATTCTACGCCGTTTACAGCAGAGTGGTCTGTCCGCAAGACGTCCATTGCTTCGTCTACCCTTGATGCAGAACCACAGACGTCTCCGCCGCCAATGGTGCGATGAAAGAAGGATGCGGGCGGCAGAATGGAATAAAAATGTCTTTATATGAGTGACGCATCTGTCTGCAACACCACGATGTTTGGATTGGAGTCTGGAGACACCGTGGAGAGAGGATGAACAGCTGCGTTATGCACCACTACACTGGGCCTGAACCGGGTATTATGGTATGGAGTGTATTGGATATCACTCTTGCACTCCTCTAGTATGCATTGCCAGTATTTTAAACAGCCAGTGCTACATCTCCAAGGTGTTGTCGCCAGTTGTCCTTCCTTACCTTCAGGGCTTGGCCGCAGCCATATTTCAACAGGATAATGCGTGAACACACGTGGCACGCATTGTCCAAAGGTTCTTCGTCAATCACCAGATTGAATTGCTTCCCCGGCTGGCTCGCTCTTAGGATCTTTCGTGGATAGAAAACATGTGGTCCATGTTTGCTCAACGATTGACCCAGATTATACCCCCAGCTGCCACACACGATCAACTTTGGCAACGTGTGGAAGCTGCTTGGTCTGCTGTACCCCAAGAACACATCTAAAGTCTCTTTGAATCAATGCCGAGGCGTGTGGCAGCGGTGATCTCCAACAATGGCGTCTACTCTGGCTACTGATTCTGGCAGGAACCACACTTCACAGAAGTCTATAAATTTAATCATTTGATACTTGGTCAACATGTTATCTACAAAATAAATTTTTTGTGCTATCTCTTGTCTTTCTTGGTGTTGCATTTACGGTGACCACAGCAGTGTAGTTAAAGAAAATTTTTTTCATCGACTTTTCTTTGGATTATATTATTAAAATATATAAAGGGCATAAAAATTTAAAGCTACTTAGTGTAAATAGCTGGAAAAGCTGAATAGAGGCAATTAAGCCCTTAAGTTATCAATTTGGAGGTGTTTATGGTGCTTAGTTTTTATAATAATGCTGAAATTGACAACTTTTTAAGAGATGAGGCCTCTGGATTATTAAATTCTACATAACAATTCAAGTTCATATGGCCTTCATTGTATGGTATAAAATCTTTAATTGCATTAAAATCCAAAAAGCAAACTATTGCAAACAAAATATTACGATCTACCATCTACTATGGAACTCTCAAGAAATTGTAAAAAAATTTTTAAGGATGTGTGATAAAATGCACTGTGTGTGTATGATGCAAAAGAACTGGCCGTCGAGATTGATATCTTTGCTAACTTTGAGGTGACGCAGCCACGTCACAGAGTTCGACTAAAAAAATGTAAATTTCAATTGTGAAGCACAAAATGATGCGATGGAATATGCTAAATTAAAAATCATTATAGAGTTTTATTTTTTTTACATAGGACGAAGCATTTAATGCCTTGAAATGCAGATTTATATTAATGAGTACTGACAGTAATTGTTTTGAATTTTTGTAAAATATATATGATTTAAGAGATCCCTTAAAACTTTAAATAATTAAAAACTGTAAAAATTTAGAAATGATGTTGACCGAAGGAGAATCATTTGATGTAAGCGCTCTTGATTGAGCAGATAAGATAATGTCAATTTCAGCTGCAGTTGAAGTTTTAAAATTTTGTTTCTGCTTTAGAATTTGCTCCAAATCTTGCTATTGCATTTATTTTACTTTCGTTGCTAATAAGTTTGGCAAGTGTAGATATTAGTTTCTCAAAATTAAAATTAATAAAAAATTTCTTACAGTTCCCAAATTTTAAAGATAGATTAAATGGCTTAGCTACATTGGCTATCGAACATGAAAGAGCTGAACAAATTGATCAGAAAGTTTTCAGAATTAAAAGACAGAAAAAAAAACTGGTGATTTTTTATGTTTTAGTTTTTAACACACACACACACACACATATATATATATATATGTATATATGTGTACTGTTAGCTCCCTTTTTCTTCGCAAAGAATTTTCAAGTTTTATAGGTGCCCATTTATGAACAATTCTTATCTTTTATATATATATATATATATAATAATAGTTTTTTTTTACTTTAGGGAGAGGGGCGGCATTTTTCATTTCTGTCCGGGGCGGCAAAATTGCTAGAGCTGGCCCTGCTTACAGTTTCCACATAAACTCAAGCCTACCTCTTGATGTCCGCATCTGTGACAGCAGATACACAACCAACTGTAACATTAAATAACACTGCCACTGAAAAATCCAATAGTCGAACTTTCGCTGTATCTAAAGCTGCGAATAATTTAAAACAAAGAAAATATAGGAAAATTCTCACAGCAGAATCAAATTCCGACATTGAAATTAAATTTTTGCCTTATAAGCCGAAAGAAAGTTCCATAAATTTTACATCAGAAGACGAGAACATCATCATGTATGACGTGGATAAAGCCCTAATGGATTGGAACCTAAAGACTGGTTTTAAGCAATACTTGGCTCCATCAAAGAATCGGGAAAAATAATTTCCCTCTCTAAATACTTTAAATTCTATCTGTAAATATCGTGTCCAGATTTAAAGTCGTGTTTTATTTTATCTTCAATGTTTTTTTAATTTACTTTCTAGCATTTTTATAGTGCAAGAATTATAAATGAATTTTTAATACGATTTTAACGAATATTAGCTTTTAGATAAACCTTGTTAATGTCCTTATATTTAAAATTTTCAACTATTGTCTTAAGCACTATGAGGAGTAGAAAATAATTTTTGGCGCAATATAGCCGAAATCGGCTCTTGCACCAAAAAACCCAACAATGACTCACACTCACTCACGATTTATTGTTACTCTAACATCTTCTAATTTTACAATTTTTTCAAAATTGAAGTAATGAATTTTATACTTTTTGATTCTGTTTCAGAGTCACTGTTAAAAATTCTTGCATTTCAAACACATGTCATTCCTTTAACATTTTCACACATTACTATGAAAAGACTAAATGACTCTTTATTCATGATACATTCATCATTCATTTTGTATATAAATTACTAAACTTTCCTTGCTCCTAGAAAACCAATTACTGTGTTAACATTAAGCACTATTCAGAAACTTCGTCAGCAATATTTTGCTTTTATTAAAACGAATCGAAAGACAACACTCATGAATATTTCCAGTAGTTAATTAAAATATGGATGAGCGACTCATATCGCTCGCAAACACTCCATGAATCGGTCACCGTGCAAACGATTCCAATTTTGTATTCCAATAAATCGATACTCAAATCTCTATTGTAAATCTCTTCGGTCATCCGCCGCTTGAGGCATCTATATGCTACAAAGCACAGTGGTCCAAGATTGGTTGCAAGAGGTTTTAAAGGACATCAAGCGGTAGGACACGAAGATTTCGCCTCCCTCAGGAGGGGGAGGGGTCACGCGCGATGCTATCTCACGTGTCGAAGACTTCCTTGACGTACACCCCCAGAGGCCTTGCGATCCTCGTCCTACCCTTTAGTACTAACCACCATATAAGTAACCTTTTCTCCTCAGTTACTACAGGAGTCGTTAAAAGAGTCTACGTGCAAGAGTCAAATACTCAATATTGATGAACTCCCCCGTCCCAATATATTGGGAAAAGGTTTATAACTTCTCTTCATCGACCACGATATTCATTATGGTCGAATCTCTTGGGGAAAGTAGAGATGGGGGAAGAAAGAGACCAGTTTCATTCAGAACATTGATTTTTCAGTGAAGGAGTTGGAATGCGAAGGTTAGTAGTGTATTTGTCCATGGCTCGGAAATAGGATTAGATGCTGAAGCGTCTGTTTAGGTACTTTTACAGGAAAAAGGAGGCAGGGTTTGCTTTCAGTATTATTGGAAATTCATTAGCTGTTTTTTTTTTTTTATTAATTAGGGTATCATTATAGGGAGAGAGGTTCTAATGTGATTGGATATTCTATAGGCGAAAAAAGTTGTTTCAAATTTTCAGGTACTGCTCTTGAGATTGGGAGATAATATGAAGCAAGTATAATTAACTCCTGAAAAGGGAAAAGTTGATTTCTGGAATGTAATTAATGTTTAATTTAACAATGGAGTTATTGAGCTGACTGATAATTAACTAAAAGTATTACGAAGAATTCTTTTAGATTACATTGCACTGAATCCTGTTTTATTTATTATTGAGTGGAATGTATTTCATTTAAAGAATTCAGAAAAGCATTTGCAACTAATTAATCAAAAATATAATTAGTTACAGTAAGATAATAGCTTAGCTTTATTCAAGATTGAATTCTGATTTTTCGAGAATTTCATTAAAATACTTTTATTGGTTCATATCTTCTTCAGCATTGCAGTATAAAGTAGTTTAAGAATACAAATAATCTTGTTGAAACAATTTTGGCGGCCTTAAAGAAATATTTGGGTTTCTCTTAACACAATTAGATCATTTTGGGATGCTAATTTTGAGGTATCCGTTGTTGAGTTTTGAGGTATCCGTTGTTGAGTTTTGAGGTATCCGAACACGTTGAAAATGACCAAATTCGGTCACAGCAGATATTTTTTATTTTAATTTTATTGAATAGAGCTATCTTTTGGCTTTACAAAATATAATTTAATTTATTTCTACGCTACCTAGAGGCCAAGTTACAAATAGTTTTATAATGTTAGAGAAACCGGAAGTGGGTCTTTGATCTACCAGAAGTGGGCATTTAAATTGCTCAAAATCTATCAGGCGAGTCTGATAACTCAAAATGATACGAATGTATTTCTATAAATGTGTTTTAACCTGATATTTATGTTGTTTTATAGAGAATGTAATAAAACATTTTATATTCTATTAATACTTTTTGAGTTATGGCTAGTTATTTAAATAATGGTCTCATAAAAAATGTCACATTTCTTATAATGTCTTCTCAATCAGCTCTAAAATATTCAAATTTTAATAAAACGTTAAAATTTTAGTACATTTTCTAGATAAATTCATCTAATTTGTTTTAGTTATGCTTTTACTAATTTACGTTTATTGCTTTTTTCTCTAATTGCTTTGAAGTTTTTCAAAAATATTGCAAAAATGTCACTTATAATTGTGGTTTTTGTAAATTTCAGATAGTTTATATTAAATATCGTTAGAAATAGTTAAATATTAGTTTTTATAGGTATTGAGTCCCAAAAAAGCATTTTTAATGTTTAAATATGCTGTTTTACTTAAAAGTACTCCGAAAGTTTTCGGGAATTGTGAGGCTGTCTTGAAACTTCTCTAGCATCAAATTCTGTAATTTAAAGGAATACGTTAATTACTAAACTATAAAACTACTTTACCAATGATTTATTGTAATACTTATAGTATTATTATTATTTAAGAGCTCGAATGCCATGCTGATAATTTAAATACAATTATTTTCAAGAATTTAACATTAGGTATAAAAAAATGACATAATTTTTAATGAAATATAAGTAGTGCACTATTTTACGACTATTAAAATGAAGTTAATGTAGGAATATATGTATTCTTACCCGAGTATTAATTCCTTATACCTTTACCATAGATGCATAGACATTATTAGAATATTATGTTGTTGAAGGTGAAGAGCATGTTATAAATTCACAGTGTTCTCTATAATGTGAAAAGTTTTAAAACATTTGTGAAATATAGTATATAAAAAGATGTGGATCATCAACAGATATAGAACACATGTATATAATTCTAAATAATATACTAAACTGCCATACATCTAATTTAAAACTTAACTATAAATAAAAAGTTAATAAGACAGCATAAGTCAAAGTTAAATGATCACAGGGGTAAAATAGCAAACTGTTAATTTAGGAACTAAGACTGAAAGACAGAGCTTCTCAAACTTTCAATATTTACCACCCAATTTCCAATCACAATTTTAATCGAGCCCCACCTCATGTAATAACAATGTATTGAATTCTATAATAATGCGCTTTGACGCTAGAGCTAAAATACGATCTTAATTTTAAACCATACCCATCAAGGTATTAAACTTTCTCCACGTTACTTATAAGTAATATACTATTTCGTATACTATTACCAACTCTAACATCTTACCTTTGTGAAATCGGATTTTCGGCAGTAGTTGCTTTGAATCCGAAATAAAGATAACAGTTAAATATAGAAAAACAATTAGAATGTATATTTATAATATTAAAACTCCCTTTGAAAAACTTTGTTCAGCAAGACAAGCCCATGAGCGATAATAATAATTAAAAAACTTGTTCATAATTTAGTATTGATAAATATTGATTATCAAATACATAGTGCAATATCGATATATTTATAAGTATATTATATCAATGTAAATGTTTTTTTTTATCATATCAAAATGTATTTTGTTTTGCTTCTTTTCAGTAAATGAATAATTTTTAAAAATAATCTTTTATTTTCAACTTTTTGATACGTTCGTGCCCCCATCTAGGGGACGCGCTCACAGTGAGAATAGCTGTTGTAAGATTAAACATATTTTTAAAGCCAACCAATCTTCTTTTATATTTGTATGTAGCACCCAACTGAAAGGAAGAGAAACTAGCACCACAAGAATAAATTTCTACTCTTAGAAATTTAATACTAAATAATTTATACTTAAAATACAATAAGATAATTACCAAATAAAAAACCAGATGCATATATGTGTATGAGCATATATGCGTGTGTATTTATTCCAATGCAGTTGTGAAAGATATACGTAATATATATTAATATTTAGAGGCTATATATTTTTTTTTTAGCTTAAGTGTTACTAAAGTAATACTTGTGGATAGTAACATATATCAGTTTTAAGAAATACATCTATAAATCACACTCAGCGTAACCGATTTCTAGTCTAATGTAAATAAAAAAAATATTTTAAATTATAATAATTTTATTAAATAATTTTGGAATAAAAATATCCAATTAATTTTATTATAGTTATCTTAACAGATAAATCTGAAATTGTGTGTGTGTGTGTGTGTATAAATTAGATTTTCAAATAAATAGGATGCTATTATTACAAATATAACTATCCAAAGTTCTATAAATTTCTCTCTACATTTAAACTCTTCCCCTATCAAATACCAAATACTAGGTGGCGATTCTGTAGGTTACAGAAATACATATCAAATATCTATTACTAGTATTAAAAAATAGAAAATTACGAAAATATTCTTAATACAATTGCTGAATTTTTAGTTTTTCTTAATTTTATTTGTTTAACATAATACTATTTTAAAAAGATTGTAATTACTTATTTCGCTACTTAACGGCCCTTATATTTTGAATTTGTGATTAAATCATTGAATCTGGCAGTAACGGATTTACTGTTATGGTCAATCTTAATTTTTGTTTTAAAAAACCATCTCTCAGTTTAAAAAATTTATAAATATGAATACTGAAACATGGTCTCATTTTCTTATGTTTCAAAAATTTCAATGCTGTAATCCAATAATATATATATATATATATATATATATATATATAAATATATAAGGCTTGAAGTACTTCTAAATGGGAAGTTTGTGAATGAATGCGGTTGATTAATACAGCAACCATTTATCGTAATTCATTTTATTGCAAAACGTCAACAAATCATTCTATACTCCAAGCCAATACCAGAACACGTGTATTGTAACAAGCGTCGACCTCTAGATAGTGAAGTTCCTGGATGTGGTTGAGGAAAAGGAAGAGCCAAGTTACAGTTAAAATACTTATGTAGGAGGTGGATTGAAGGGTACTAGACAAGAGGTTTTCTGAACTGACTTGTAAGGGGCTGAGGATTCATCACACACAGACAAACACACACACATATTTATATATATACACGGAATAGAAAGCGGACTCAGGATTTTTTAGATTCCCTCCATGTCCTGCCATCTCTTCAATTTTGAAATCAGTAACTTCAGATAACAAAATTAATTCTTAAGCGATAATACAAATATTTTAACATTCTTTTCTGCAGCTCAACTTATTTAAATCAGCAAACATTTTTATATATGCGTTCCGCATTGTCTTCTTTTTTCAATAAATAGGTCTCCTTAGGCGGATTAAACAGATATATATGAAATTTAAAAAAATATATTACTTGTATTTTTGAAACGTTTCGAACTTTTAAGGGTACCGAACGATAGTTAAGTATACGAGCTACACCAAAGGGCCTATATTATGAGTAACATTCCTTATAAATTTGATCCATTTTTTGTGTTTCTTTTCTTTTTCTAGAAGTGTCAGGAATTCGGGTATTGTTCTTTGGCATAAAACTAAAACTGTCTGAACTTATCCAGAAATATGATACACTAACACCTAACAAAAATATTATTTTAACGTGTACAGAAAACTTCTACACATAAAAAAATGCTAAAGCTCCAAATTCCCTTTTATTTGGAGCTTAAACAAAACATTCTTTCAAACTTTTCAAATTTCGTCAAAAAGTTAAGTAATTTATTTGAAGCAACTATTAACTGATTCATTTAAAAAAAATTAATATGCATCAACCTATGCTCTATTAACATAACTTTCATTTCAAAATAATAGACAGATTAATGCCATTCTTACAACGACTGATAAAAACCACATTTAAGGCTGATTATTTTAACAAACCCATAATCTTCCCGCAAATGAAGTAAATTTACTGCTACTTCACATTTTTCTTAGTGTCACCATTTTTTTAAAGTTACTTTCATTCAATTAACGTCAAGCACCATTCAGATTTTTATACTTGGGCTGTCTTTTTGAGGTTTAATTAAAATCTGAAGAAATTTAAATTCTGTTGGATGAAAAATGAAAGCTTACTTAATTTTCTCTTTCCATTTTTTTTTTTTTTTTGATTTGACAAATGAAAAGAATATATCAAAATGAATTAAGAAAGCCTGTTCCTCCTTACAATTTACTTTTTTTAGAATTAATGTACTATGTGCAAAATTACAAAAATGGAAATTTTCAGAATGGTATAAAGAGAGAGTGGATGCTTTAAAAATTGTGATCGAATTAAATTTGTGCTTTCTGGTGCATTAATAATTGGCATTGAAGTGAGTAAAGAAAGCTTAAATTGAATTCAGATGTAAACTATTTTATTGCTTAGTTAAATTAAATTTGAAGAAAATAGTAATCATGATTTGATTATCAGTTTGATTTGCACTTTTAAAAAATACTTGCCAGTTTTGCTATTATGAGCCAAGTTCTAATGGAATATCCACTGAAGCACTTAAATGAATTATTAAATTTTAGAGTTACAATAATTAATAATAATTCTATTAATTTGATATGTAGTTATAGAAATATTTGTCAGATTGGCCATTATGAATCATGTTCTAATGGAATACCCATTGAAGCGCATTTGAATTTATTATTAAATCTTAAAACTGCAATAAGTTAATTTAATATTTATTATTTAATGTATTTTTTGTTTAAATATTCATAAGAGAAGTAATCCAATTTAAGGTTTTACTAAAATTCTATTAGACTGACTAAAGTTCCGTTTTTACGCTTGAATTTGTATATTTTAGATCGTAGAATATATTTTTCAAATGATGATGTTCTAAGACATAAAAATAAGCTGTGTTGTTTTTATTTACTCTGTCTCATTTTCAGTTTTACATTTTGTTCTTTAAATTAAGCTTATTGAAGTTTTGTAAAACAGGATCTGAGATTTATTTTTGTTCTCATGATAATAGTTATATAGGTATTTTAAATAAATAAAAACAACAAAATACCTCCTTTTATGTAAGCGTTTACCCTACTCCCCCGAGTAATAGCTTATTTAATATTTAAGTAAAAGTACGTGAACAATTTTCATTAAACTTAAGACTATGATTTATTTATTTTTTTAGTTTTTAATAATTATTTAGTTCAATATTTCAGTATTGGATTTTAAATAAAAGACACGTGTTACTTAAAGTTCAGTGAACAATCAATATGAAGTGCAAAATTTTTTTTTGATTTTCAGTGCAACTAAATATAATATAAAAATGTCCTTTTTGCAAAGTTTCGTTAGACTTACATAATTAGATTCAAGATTCATTAAGTTTTAAATTATCTACATAATTAAAGAATTACTTTATTTTGCAGTAAAATTGGATTTCCCGTTAATTCAAAGTATGAAGATATAAAAATAAAAGTGATTATAAAAAATCATAAGCAAAGCACATGAAGCTGTCCAATTAAATTCATTAAATGTGATTAAATGAGTTTTAATTAAGTATATAAACCTAAATCATGACATACAACCTCGAATTAAAAAAATATTTTGATTAAATTAAAATTAAAATATTATTATTTCTTTTAAAAGAAGGCTGGAACTACATGCACATACATATATTGAATGGAAATTATTTTAAATTTGACTCTTATTAACGTCACATTCTGAAGCAATGCCTCAAAGAGGGCCTCGTAATTTTGGATCTAAGTCAAATTACGAGGATGACTCCTGAGTTGATATCCCATTCTTCTAACTTCTACACCATGTCGATAAATTGTTTTAGGTTACTTAAAAATATCTTAAGAAAGAACAGAGTGTTCTGTTTTAAATTTTACCATAATTAAAAATATTTTATTTGATTGAACTAGGTAACACACACTTGAAACTAATTAAAACATAAATTTTAACACACTTCAAATAAAAGTTAAAATTTCTTCAGTGGTAGATAATAATTTTCATTAACTTATTAATTTACAAATAATATAAACAAGGCTAATATAAACATATTAAACAGGAAAAATCCTTTTTGTATTTTTTTTTTGTTGAATTACACTTGAATATCTCTAAGAAGCAATTCCTTTTTCTCAATTAGAAGCTTTAAAACCTTTGAAGAGTCCTTTTTCTACCCTATAATTGGTTACGAGTCGGTTAAATTCTATTAAAAAATTTTTATATTTTAAGCAGTTTAAATATAAATATTTCATAGATTAAAAATATTTTCAAATATTAATACGCAATTATTTAAAATAATTTATCATATTATAATATATAGTCATATAAAATTATTTATAATAATATAACTTGACTTTTAATATTTAAAATTTTATTGCAATTCAATGTTAAATAGTTTTATATATAATTTCAACAATTTTCCAAAAATAAATTTATTTTTTACAAGCAGGTAAAAAACAAAAATATTTCTGTGTAAGCAATACTTTTGCCGAATGTATTTTCCAGAAATAACTTGTATAATGCTTTTTATATTATTTCTTTTACAATAAAGTAATTTAAAAATTGAAAGAGTTTATAAACGAATCCAATTTTAAAATTCAGCTGTTTATAAAATTTTGTTTTTCTGTGTGTGACTTCCTTACTTACAAAATTACAAGATTATTATTATTGTTGTTTCTGTGATTTTTCTTGAGTTTATATATAATTCACGTTCTCTAGTTTCCCAAGCGAATGTTTTTCTCAAATGTAAAAAGTACTATTAAGCTAGATAAAGGTACTAGTAATGTATATAGTATTATGAATATTTCTACAAATATATTTTAGATACGAAGCCAATTTTAGCTCCGATATTATGGTTATTATCAACAATTTAACTGTAGATTGAGATGAATTTTGTTGAACAACTACTCTCAAAATTCAAAATTAATTCATAATATCGTCCTTCAATTTTTTTACAATACACCCGATTCCGTAAACATATGAATATAAGTGTAGAAAAATGCATTTGTTTCCTTGTGCTTACTTACGAATTATTTCATCATTATGATATAAACTTTTCGATAATACATTTTTAATGAAACTCTTGTAACCCATTTAGCTTCACAAAATAGGATAAAACCGAATAAAACAAATGTTTTTATGTAGATCACAATGCTTTAATCAAGTTTTCATCTGAATTTTAAATGATGCAACTTAGTAGAATTTTACATCCAAAACATATTTGAGCGACATATAAAAAGAGCATAGTAAATGTGACAACCGTACAAGCACTTGACTTTTATTAGTTAAGATATTCGACTATCCTATAATCGTGAATTTTTTCATAAATTGACAAATTTTTTTTGTGATTTTATTTTATAGAATGTCTTATGAGCTTTGTAAAAATAAAAAATGTTTTATTTTCCATTTAGAATAAAAACTGCACGTGTTTTAGTAAAGCAAATGTCATAACTTTAAACGAGATGTCAAACTTTAAAATACGTTTTACTCGAAATGTGTTTTTTTCTCTCGAAAAACTCAAACAGGGATAGCGATTGCTCAAAAAGTTATAAGAATAATTAACTGAAATTTTTGTGCTTGTTCTGTGTAATAGTAGAAGTGTTCAACCCTCAGATTTATCAATCACTGATTTATTTTAAAAAAATTACTGTCCCTTATGTGAATATATTCACTGATTTTAAAGCAATTTCTTAGAGTAACTAAGGTAAAAAGCTCTAGTTTTTGCAAAAAACTAAAATATTTCTTATCCTGGAAGTTACTTCAAAAATGAATACCAATATAACGCATCAAAATTGAAAAATTGAGAATTTGTTCATAAACTTTTTCCACTGGGTGGGCCCCGTTTATGTAACTTTTTACAAATTTCTACCAATTGTTTCCCCACATTTTAGTAATAATAATTTCTTTTTATCATCTTAATTTTAGCATTTTTTTTTCATAAAATGTACTAAATAAATCTAAAAACTACAAAAAATTTCCATATCTCCATTTTTTTTTTAAAAAGTTGTCGTAAGTAGTCGGATATCTTAAATCAGTACCACCAATCATAATAGTTCTTAGAAGTAGTAATGTTATTATGGATATGTTTTTAACAAATGTATTATACCTCGTCTAATTGAATATGATTGTCATTTTTATTCGTAGATTTATGCATTTACTACAGCGTCATTAAAGGAATTTTTAAATAATAAAATCTTTATTGATAATTTTATATTTTAATATTTTTATGCTACTAATTTAAAGAAAAACACTCTAATTCAAATTAACAGCAAATGCACTTTTCTTCTAATTCTGCATTCTGAAGATCCCCATTATCATAATATTAAATATATTTCTGAACAACAAATAGAAAGTAGTTTTTCAGAGCTTATCTCACAAGATGAAATTAATGGGCTTGATCCCGATTTGCAGTTAAAAACAATATATTAAAACTCATAATTTCATCTATTAGGTAGAATAATTTACATAAAGCATTCACCCTCAGAAATTCTGTACTATAAACCCAATCCTCCCATCGCCAAAATCACGTGGGAGCGTCGCCATTTATGGGATTGATTGCTGCAATTACACGTTACTGAGATAGCTGCAGCGTAGTTCTTTTATCAATCCGGAAAGCCCAAATGCGCGCCAAAAAGGAAGAAAAGATAATTAAGAAGAAAATGAGCACGAAGAGGACCGTGCAACTTCTAATTAATTTAAGTCGTTAAGCCTTCCAATGAACAGCTGTGAACAAAAGCGGTATGTGTCGTATGCCAGTGGTGGTAGAAAGACAAGATGTATGCATAATTTGCGGTGCTGTCTTTCAAGACATTCCACGGTCTCTTTAAGTAGTGAGATGATTTTTATGGGAATTATAAACGTCTTCAACTTTTGTCAGAATAAATGTGCTTTTCGTCACTCAGAATTAAAAAATAATTGATGGTTCAGGAAGCAGTTACTTTTATGCTTTGTTTAGTAAAATTTCCTTAAATATAGTGAGATTTAAGGTATTAAAAGCGCGTACCATTAAAAGGAATAGGAAATTATTTAAGGCGTTAATTTTAAGCAGGGACTCCACGGGATGCATGTTAGTGATGTTACTTTTAGTTTCTCGTATATTTTTAAATATCAAGAAGATTTAATAATTACTGGATATTATGTTCAATTAAGTAACTTAATTTGTGTTTCACACTTTAAATAAAATCTGTAGAGTTATAAGGAAATATTTTTTAAAGATTAAAAAATTATTACTTATAAATATTTATCAAAATTAAATTTTTTTATTCGATGTATGATTTGTTCCTTTTAAATCCCTTTAGCAGACATTTCTACTTCCCTTATTGTCATCATTCCTCTAAAAAAGATTTTGTTTCTTTTATTTTGGACAGTGAAAAGATTCATCGTTGATATAATATAATTTCTTAGATAGTAATTAATGCTCCAGTAGGATAGTTTTTCAATTGTTTTATCAAGAAGTTTTTTCCCAATGTTAATAATATCTTGTCGTCACCTTCACATTCTTGGATGAATATCATAAGAAATGTCATGATCAAGATACAATCCATAATTAAACAGTCAAAGAAAAACAATACTTTTATAGCCTTCATGTAAATTTACAAAAATTGTGGCGTTATTTGAAATGATAGAGCAGAATGATTGCAAAGAAATAAATTTTAGTGCAGAGTAATGTCGAACTTGAAAATACTTTTCTTTCTTTCTTTCTATCGCCTTTCTATTGCCGTTTCTAAATTAGAATATTAAAAGGTAACTATCTATTTGATCACTTTTCTTAGCACTATAAATTGTTAAAGATATTTTGATTTCACACTTTAAAAAATATTAAATGTCATATTCAAAAGATACAGAAATGGAATGGAACTATTACAAAACTTATTCTTATATTACATAAAACGGAATTGAGGGTGAGTTAAATGAATATTAAGTAATGAACAAAATATTTATACTCTTTAGTACAGTTCAAGATATTTCAGCAGTTACGTAAATCATCATCATCAAAAAATTAAAATTGAAAAAACATAATCTTACTGTATGAAATTAAATCAAGACAAAACTCGATGGAAAAAAAAATTAAGCGTTTTTTATATCATGTTATAAATAACGTTAAATTCATTTTACTCTTTGTGAAGGGAGGGAATTTAAAGAAGCATAAGTATTTTGGAGAGCATGAACTTGAAATAAACTTTAAATTTAAGTATTTTACATATACACTCCTGAATAAATTTTACAATGCAATTATTGCTATAAATATACGGTTATTAAGAGTTAAAGCATATTATCACTTTTTCTAGTGTTACACATCAAGTCAAATATTTGATCATAAATCAAATACAATACAAACAATGACAGATTAAACAACACATTTAAATTGCTTATGAACTTACTTACGGTAAAAACTTAAAACTATATAATTTATTTAATTCATGCAATTAACTTTAGTTGGTTATTATACATATTTTCCTTAATAAACTAAAGATATGTCCAAATATTGCTGCTCATTTAGATTGGAGGTAGTGTTACTAAATGTACTATTGTTTATTCAATATACTACTTAAAGAATTTTTTAGATTATGCATATTTAATATATATATGAATATGCTGCAGGGCTTTCCCTTCCACTAGAAAATAAAGATCACTAAATATTTCTACATTTAGCAGCTGAAATATTGATTAAGAAAAGAGATTTTGATTAAAGAAAAAAACATTAAAATATTTACATAAAAGGCTTTAAATAACTAAATGTGATGATTTTTTTCCAATTCCTACTATTTCAGCTCATCTCTCTCCCTATATATATATATTTACATATCTTGTTCAAATTTTCAATTGTTAATAAAATACTTTCTATTCATCCAACCAAGTTGATATTAATTTTTTTTAAACCTGTAGTGGATAACACTTGATGTTAATACAGTTTTTTAAATACTAATTCATAAAAAACTGGTTAATTAATTACTGATTTTCGACATCAACTTAGATTCGTTTCCATTGCTGTAACAATGTAATTATTAAAACAATGACAAAAGTTGGCGTCGAAAACGGATTTTCCAGCCAAACTTGCCAAACCGGGTGTGCATTGTTACAACAATGCAGACAAAAATCATGCTTTTTTTAAATTCCTTCTATTAGTTCACTCTCTCCCTATATATATATACATTTCAAATTTTCAATTGTTATAAAATACTTTCTATCCATCCATTCAAAGTAGGAATTGACTTAATTTTTTTTATATTACTTGTTTCTTTACAAAACAATTTATCCGTTACTTATCACCCTAATAAAAAATTTTAATCAGTCTACTTTAACGGCTATAACATTTCCATAACTCGTAGATGAGCCTTCCTCCCCTAGTGCCATTCGCAATTAGTCCACGACCCCTCTATCCATGACATCGCCCCTGAATCACCAAGTCTCATTAACAGTCTCGGATGCTGAGGGACCCCAAAAGGAAAAGAGGGAGGACTTGCATAAGTAAAAGCCTTCCTCTGGGAAAAATCATCTAAACTGCATACATATCCCGAGACGATTAAAGCCCGAGAATAAGGAATACGTAAGCAGGCAGGGAACAGTGGCAAAGAGAAATAGAAAATGGAGGAAAGTGAATGAAAGAAAAACGTACACTGTAGTCTGTGGGTCGATTTGAATGAGGTATTACCCTGAATACAGTCAATGCAAATGCAGATGCGGTCGATGAATATTATTTTTTACTCATGAAATATTGGTACTCAACCGTCCATCTAACGTCTTGCTCAAGGAAACATGGTGTGTATTCATAATATATGTAAGACGTAACTGTTTAATCTGTTGGAGGTAGTGTCTGTATTTATTTTTAATACATGTATCGAGTGAAGATAATAATTCTTGCAGATCATTCAATGAGCTGTCTGCCGAAATAGATGGTAGTCTGAGAAACTTATTTGTTAGATGATAAATCTCAAGTTGGGAAATTCTTTCATATCAGCATTTTTGATTATTTTTAATCTCAAATGATGAATGTTTACATTTCACATTTTTTTTTTTATTCAATGACTTGATCGTATTTTATGAAATATTTTTAATGTAGTATACATATCGGAAATAATATTTCATTGAGTATAGTTAGATTGTATTCTGCTTAGTGAAACAATTTATTTTGTAATAAGTAAATATAGATTCTAAGATATCAAAAATTGATGATATATTTCTAAACTTCTATTATTATTGAATCCCTTGTAATTTACTTGAAAAGAGGAATACATTTCAATTATTTTTAGTGCATATTGAATTAAATGTTTACCTTATTCTGTAAAATATTTCAAATATCAATGAAATAGCTTTAAAAGAAAGTATACAATATTCGCAAATTGAAGGATTGTTTTGAATATTAAATATTTATGTTAAACTTGTGACATGTTTTAAATCGAATTCAAAATCTTTAAAATTTGTTTCATGATTTAAGATCATCATCATTTTATTTTCTTTTTTTGTGCTCTTTAAAATGCTCAAAGGAATATTGAAGTGTGATAATATTTTAAAATATTTAACTGTATATATATTATTCAATACAATAGCAGAAGTTAAAAAATTATAAGAAACTAGTTAAATAACTTCAAGGACTGTTACGTTACATACCTATTATACTTCCTATATTAAATGCATCAAAAACTTTTTTTCTTAAAATACATTTTTGATTTGCCAGTATATTTGCATGCCTTACATATTTTTCAAATGTGGTATTCTATTACAAGAGAAATATATCCAAGACATAAAATATGACCGCGGTTTTCTAGTAGTCATCTTCACGAACACGTGGCTGCCCTTGTCTAGTCCCAGGTTCCAGTCATGATATCATTGAAGGCCAATCATATAGAGAGACTGATGCACGGTAAATCTGTCGTGGCTCAAAGTTCTAAGAATGGGGGAGGGGGCAATATAAGCTAAGATGCAACCCCCGTCGCTTGATCGATGTCAAAGTTACGAGGTCCGTTGCCAATTGCCTTCATGTTGCTTTGGAGTGCTATTTTAGTCAGCACTCACTCACTCATTCACTCTGGATATAAAATATTTCTCAGCACTCTTAAATTTCTTAAAGATCAGAATGGAAAATTAAATATTACCAAGCTACAGGCGCGTAAGAGAAAAATAAAATATTTAATTAAACATTTTAATATTAAAATATGAAATCTTAAACAATAGATTAAAATAAAATAAATTAACAATATTTTGCTTTTTTGCTAATTTATTTCTATTTTAAAATGACGTTCACAGTGTTGTTTTACTCTAAACTGCGTATTGATGGAATTGTAAGCTCATTTACAACGATGGTTTGAATAATAAATATGTGTTTAAGTGACACAAATATATTCTTTTGAAATATATGCATATATGATTTTTTAAATAGATATTTTTTTAAATAAAAATTCATATATCATTTCTATGCTACTGCGATTTTGTAACATGTTGTATCATATTTTCTCAGCATTCTATACTTGCGACCCAAATTCCAATCATAAATTTCATTGCGCCCCCCTCCGTACAATAACAATGTATTGAATTCTATAATAATACACTTTGACATAAAGCTACAATACGCTTTAATTGTACGCCGTACAAATTATCAAACTAAGTATTAAATTTTGTATGTAATTTTATGACATGCCCATAGGGTCACTGGTAGTTATTAAACTTGTTCTTAACTTAGTAATGTTAAAATAATTATGAAACACATTTTGCAGTACTGATACATTTATAAGGGTATAATATCAGTGTAAAGATGCATTTTATTTTTCATTGAGTCAGAATGTATTTTAGTTTGCTTTCTTCAGTAAGTTAATGATTTTTTTAAAATAATCTTTTGTTTTCAACTTTTCGATATACTTGCGTCCCCTTCGTAAGGTTATGACGCTCCTCCTAGAGGAGCGCCCCCCAAAGTCTGAGAAATACTGGGAAACTCTGGAAGGCTTACTATAACTGCTATGCTTTGAAATACTTCAAGTTCCAAATAAATGTAGTCTTAGAAGTATATTCCTCAAAATCTCTCCGTCCGAGAAATATATAAATAAATAAACTTCAGTTATACAGGCTACCTAAACATGTGTATTTCTTATATTTCGTTCTTTGACAAGTTCACACACTCTCTTATATATCCAGTGGTTCTTTCTGTTCTCGCTGAAGTACTAACTGTTCCAAAACAGAGGGAAAAGAAAATAATAGAATAAGATCTAAAAAAAAAACTCCTACAGCGATAAGTCGCCAAAAATGACACATCATTTCTTACCAACAGCGCAAAAAAGCGTGAAAGGGGGCGAGAAGTCATCGATCAGAACCATTAGTATTGAACGCCTGAGGGATAGAACGGGGCAGAAGAACTTGTCACCCCCTTTAGAAAACGGAGTTCAGAATGTGTAGTATTCGAGAATCTCAAGATGGCGGGGGAAAAACACAGATGTAACACCCCTGCTTTACATACTGGAGAAGACCCGTAAATTTACGACGGAGGTGTGTAATTTTCCGGAAATGGAAGTCTAGTGTGTAGTGAGACTTTCCCTTATTCCTTGAGGGGGGAAGGGGGACTTGGGTTAAGTCTCTGTTGAGTTATCCAGTTTCCCAAACCAATCTCTTAGGGAGTACGTTTCTGAAAGAAATAAAGTTGCCAGAAGCTTCAACGAGTTTTTTCAAGAGTTTTTCACAAATTGTCCAAAACGTAATTGTTTTTGTTCATTTTTCCAATGGAAACGAAATCGATTTTGTTTTGTTAAATGAATTAAAACAAGATACAACGTTAAGTCGAAATACAAATTATGTTTTAAAATAAAAAGTTAGGTCATTTTTAGATTTACTACGCTCAAAACACCAATCAGAAATAAAGTTCAAGTCCATGAAGTAATCATGGTTGTATTCAATTAACATAATTAATAAATTTCAACGCAGGATTTTATTTTACTTTGCTCAGTATTTTCTTAGAAATAAGCTTTAAATGTGAAACAAACATTTTGAACAGATGGATTTAAAATCTCAGACAGCATTATTTCGAACTATGATTGAGTTACGTAATGATTAAATCGCACACGTTACAGTGTAATTAAGCAACAAAGTACATAACCAAACTGTGAATTCTCTTTCGTTAAAGAGATAAGTTTGAAAATTCCGCAATTCTATCGGAAATGAACAAAAATGATAATCTAAATGGAAGCTTTGAGCTCAATGACTTAAAGGGAACTAAATTAAAATGTCCATTGATTAACTGAACAAAGCAATTCAATACCGTATTTATTCGAAGCTCACCGCCATCGATTCAATACGGCACCCTGAATTCTCACCATTTTTTTGGAGATAAAATAAAATAGTGCAAAAAAGTTCATCCATATCGGATATTTTATTTACGATTTAAAAAAAAATAATCGAGAACTAATAATAAACTAATTTATTTTATCTGCACTAAAAATTTGAAAATGCATACATGAACCTGTAATTGCTCTAAACGCCAGTATCATCTTCAATTTCCTCCATCCGACGAATTTTCCACTTTCGATTCTAGGACGCATTGACAAAGGAAAAAAGTGCGGCTTAGATTCGAATAAATTCAAAAAGTAATAACCTTTCAAAAAACAAAGTTGCTTCATTATTGATTATTTCTAACATATCTGTTTCTAATTTAAAACTCAAATTAACTTTTAAATTTAGTAAAATTCTGCTGGGAGACGTTTGAATTTCGAATGTTTTAAACGTGAGTCACCAGTGTTAAGTTACAAGTCTTTCTCACACATTAATGATTAAAATTTTTCTACCTAATACTCCTAATGAATTGATGAACTGTGTATTTTCATATTCTAACGTTAACAGCAGCAAATTTAAGTTATATTGTCACAAAGAAAATATATATAATTATAAAATGCAATTACGAAAAAAAAAAGGAATTTTAACATAACAAAATTTTTACCTGTATATATTTAAATGTTAACTGTCATAAAGCAATTACATTAAAAAAATCACTTCCCGCATTTAAGGAGATTCACCTTGTAGAAGGGCTAAAACGTATTAAACTGCTTGAGGCACATCCTCACTTAAGCTTGACGTGAAAAATTTGAGGAGTAGTTTGCCAACTCAGACATCATACTGTGGATTCAAATAACGAGGTACCATCATCAATACACTAGTAATTTCAAAATACGACGTTCAGTCAGTCTAACAATTAAATAAATATTGAAGATCAAATCTTACGATCAGAAATAGTGCAGATTTAATTGGCTATGTTAATTTATAAATCAAATTTATTAAACTATTTGTCATGTGGTATCAAATGCTGGAAAAAATATAACAAATCAAGTAATGCGGGAGTAATTTTCACCATGGCCTCGTTACGCTTTCTACGAATATCTCCGAGCTATCGAATAGATTCGCATGGCATTTGGAACATTTTATATTGAATTTTCACTCTCAATTTTGAAAAAAAATAATTTTGATTCCAATTTTGTTACTTCTTTTAAATGTTATTTTATTGCGTTCGCCCGTGTGATAAGTTCAAAAAATCAAAAAAGTTTTTTTTTCATACATTGCTTCCTTAAAATGCCTAGAATACGGTTGTAAGGAGATTTTTTTAAAATTCGAATTCGTTATAATGAAGCAAGTATTAGAAGAGCAGCTGTTCGGAGCGCTGAGTTGGCAAACGAAGGGTGGGCCCATTGCGTACAGTCGGGCTTGATACCAATGACCTTTCTATGCAAATATACGTTCATACAAGTTTGTAGAGGATAAAAAGGAAATATCTATAGTTATTGAATATTTCGTCGAACTTAATTTAGTCTTCACCGCCAGACATCACCGATTTATGGGGGGTTAATGTTTTCTTTGTTTTAATTTCTTTGTTTTAAACACGTTTTTCTGAAAACTGGGTTTTTCAAACTTTCCTCCATCATGTCTCAAGAACGGTTTGACCGAACAAATTAAAATTTATAGGGTAGACTTAGCACATATATACACACCAAATGGACTACGATGATCCCAAAATTCAAAATATTTCAATTTTTTATAATGAAAACATAGTTTAACGAGTGTTTGAGTCCTAGAATAGTTAAACACCCATCCTCGACCAATAAGAAAGCAGTGTCTCAGCTCTCAACCATGTCAAAATACTTCAAGGAACGGAAAGAAAATCAAGTGAAGAAGCCACTTTAAGCCACGCCTTCGGATCTCCTCGCAACACCCACTAGCCTGCATGCCTCTTCGGAGAATGTGAAACCGAATTAAAGTCGTTTCTACATCTATGACTTTCATAATATGGGATGAAGGACTGTTTTAAAGCCCAGATGCCCACAGATACAAACGGTATACAATAGTTAAAGACCAACATATAGCCAATCTGTTGCGTATTAAATATGTCGATGCTCAAAGTCCACACGAAGCATGGTGTAAATGTTTATAGAAAGAATGCCAGAGCACAGATATTTTAATTTGAACATGGTCCAAAATTCCGAGATCCGTTGCGGAAAGTGACAGTGTTTGAAATGTGACATTAACAATTGCTGAATCAATCGTCTTTAAAATGTTTATTTAATGCTTAAACGGTAGCATGAAATGCTCCATACAATCTAGATACAAATCTTTCAATTATATATATATATATGTAATGACTTCTTCTAACTCTCTTTAACTGTACCCCGTTAAATCATTTCCTAGTTCGTTCGCATCTTAATATAATTGCTCGCGCGCATAATCTTAATCGTAATCTAATTGCTCGCGCGCATAATCTTAATCTTAATCTAATTGCTCGCGCGCATTTGCATACAATCACGACTAATGTTACAAAAGAGTTGTACGACCTTCACCACCAGTAAAAACTCGGAGCAGACGGTTACGTTCCCTTCTTCTTCGCTCTTGTCAGCATGTAGTGTGCTGCAGCTAGTGTTTGTGTATTGTGTTGTGTGTGTAGGTCTATTTGTCAGTAAGTCCATCTAAATGTCTTCCATTTTAAATGTTTAATAAAGAAGAATAACTGTTCGACAACTGCTTCCTCCATAATAATGAACAGGCATCATCAACCCTCATAAATAGTAACCTCATATTAAAAAAAAAACCAACACCGGCCACGCAGTGAAAAATCCTTTACTAAATTCATCGTAATCTTTACTAAATCAGTCATCATTCATTATATATATATATATAATGAATTCCAACTTATCCCTTTTTACTTATAGAAATATTATTTTTAACTATATTTATCATAATAATACATTAGTTAGCGATAAATCTAATATATATTAAAATTTTAATAACTTTATTAACCAAAGTATTGAACATGGGTAACCTGTTAATTTTCAAAGCAACTGTATTTATAATAGTTCTCATGGAAATGACAATATGTAATAATATGGCAATTGTTTTAATTAGTTTTACAATTAATCGAAAGATGACGCCAGATGTTTAATAAATCAATAATACTATATTTAAATTAAAATTATTATGTAGGTTTATGATTGTCTTTTTATATTCTATATATTTTTATCAATCATTTAGAATGTATATATATATAGACTTAATGTTTTTTTAAATCATATTTTACTATTTTTATGTGATACTGTTATACTCTTCTTTCTCTTGCACGGGAAACAAGGTATGATGCTGTACACACGTAGTAAGTTTATCATTTATTTTTCTGCGTTGATTTTAACATATACTAGTAATTAATATTAGATTATAATAGTATCGCTTTAATTTAATAGATTGTTTTTTTTATTTATCATATTTAACCCGTTCAGAACCATGATCACACGTATGTGATCATACGTTTCTCCCTCCAGGGCCCAAGGTATCATATATGTGATTGCGCTTTCCGCTCTGAAGCCCATGGTGTGATTTAAGTTAGAAGTGTTTTTATGTTAATTTTTACAAAATACTAGAGAGCAGCTAAAATCCGTTTTTTTTTTCGAATAATGCTTTACAAAACTTTGAACTTCAATATGTGCTTTCGGTTTCGAGTTTTTTTTTTTTAAATTAGATCCGGGATATTTATGAATTTAAGGAACCACACATGTTTAAATTTTTCGAGAGAATCAGTCAATTAAGGGTTCGTGGTTTCTTACGCTGTGGATTTCTGTTTATATTTTGACTAAATTGGAAAAAGATTGAACGCTTATTAAATAATTGAGCATCAGACATTTATAACAATAGTTTCAGTATTTATTTTATTTGTGTTTCATATTTACAACAATAATTTTAAAATTCAAAGGCATTTAAAAAGTAGATTTTCATAGAATGATAACGATGACTCATTTTTAGCGAAAAAAATCTTTGTTCTTACTGACTCATTTTAATTAAGTAAGAACAGATGATTCTTTTTCGTTGCTATTGCATTTAGAGTTTCCATAACCATAAGAACTGAAAATGTAATACTAATATGATATTAAGAAAGCAGGAAGCATTATAAAAGGATTAATTAAAAATAAAGAACGATATATTAGTTGTTATTTATAAAATTTATGCATCTCCCAGTTTGAGCCACAACAAATTAATATGAGAGTGAATTTTTCTTTTGATATTTTCTAGAAAGTATTTTGTAAGTATTGCGTCTATTTTATTTTAATCTTAATGGCGAAAAGAGCGAAAGGAGTACTTTAATTTATTAAAATAAAAAAAAATTCTTTAAATTTCGCAATTTTTTTAAAAAAATGTAGCGAACATTTTTATACTGTATTTTCAGATATTATCAATGATAGTAAAATGTAAGTTTTAGCGTAATTGTTTCCATTTTAGATTTTACATGAATTTTCAAATGAAATTAGGCTTAGCAAGGGAATTCCTGCGGTCCCGTGCTAGAGTATACTTTCGGTACGTGCGGGCCTGTGTGTGTGGGGAAACGCTTCTTTCTCCTTTTGCTGGTCCTGAAGGGGTTAATTTTTCTTGATAATCACATTACTTTCCCTACGGACCAGAGTTTTGGCAAATACAGGTTAAGGTTGACTGGCGGAAAAACTTTGTTTAAACCTGCAATCTTGGTCCCTAAGGCCAGAAGTTTGCTATAGTACTACTGTGGCTAATTGTACTTTTCACTATCTTGACTAGTTTTCTTAGGTTTTTCAATATTTTGCATATATTTATGAAATACATATATATATATATATATATATATATATATACAGTGGTGGCAAAAAGTCCTGAACACACTCATTTTTTAGCGTAATTTTTGTGTTTGACTTCATTTTTCGTTGTGAAATTATCGCACTATCTTAAATATTGTTATTGGTTTTAATGTATTTTTTTATGCTGATTTCAAATCTACTACTAGTTTCTTAATGACTAAAATATTTTTTTTGTAGTAAAGCTGCCTGAACACAATAATGTGAAATATGTGCAGAATAAAACAATATAGAATAACTTAATATGCAAAGAAAATAACACGAAAATTGACAAATACGGTATATTTAATAAGCATTTTGAAAATTACATTGTTGTCACATGTAAGAAAATCAATATTTTATGGGCCAGCCGTTTGCTTTAATTACAGCTCTACATCTTTTTGGCATGGAATGCACCAATTTCAAAAGAATATCTTTCGTGACAATATGGATGAAGAAAAATATTAAAGCTTCAATTAATTCACGTTTGTTTGAAGGTTTTTTCTTTGAAATTTCATAACCAATTTTAAACCATAAGTTCTCTATCGGATTAAGGTTGGGAGACTGTCCTAGCCAGTTCATTCTAATCACAGTATGGTCTTTCAAGCATTTCTGGACTACCTTTGCACGATGACAAGGGGCGTTATCGTCCTGAAAAATCCATGACTGATTCCCAAAAAGATCTCTCGCAGTTGGTAGCAATTTATTTTGTAGTATGTCAATGTAATCCATGGCTTTCACTGTTCCGCTAACGATGTGAAGTCTTCCAACACCATGAGAAGACATGCAACCCCATACCATCACTTTTGTCGGGTACTTTCCTGTGGGCTTCAGACACTGAGAGCTGAATTCCTCATGAGTGCGTCGTCTTACATAGGCACTACTTTCGTTGCCAGAATTACAAAACTGACTCTCGACACTAAATATTACCTTTTCCCAATCTTTAATAGTCCATAATGAATGTTCCCTTGCCCACATCAATCGCCTCTTGCGTTGAAATTCAGTCAGTAATGGTTTTGGGCGTGCTTTACAGCCTCGTAACCCAATTTCCAGCAGTCTTCCTCTAACAGTTCTTGGGTACACACTCACATTTGAAGTCAAAGTCCAATGTTTCAAAATTTGCGAGGAATTAAGCTTTCTGTTTGAAAGTGAAATTCTGTGCAATAACCTGTCTTCACGTAAAGATGTTTTTCTTGGTCGCCCTGATCGCCCCTGTGAGTAATAAAATTTGTTTCAGAAAATCTTTTCAAAGTTCTCACAACAGTAGAAAGGCCACGTGGTACTTTAGCAGCAATTTGGCGCATAGAAAAACCTTCTTCCTTCAAATGTATTATTTTGTACCTTTTATTCTCAGGCAGATATGAAAATTTAGCCATAATTCCAATATTTTCCACAAACGCACTTCAAATTGCTTTCAATACACTATTTTCCACAAGCACACACACACACAACAGCATTCAATACAATAAACCACGTTTCTCCTTTTTTTTCAACCCTTTATGGCTACTGCTCTCTGATTGGTTGAAATAACGGAGCATTCATTGTTGGAAAACACACTTACTCATTCTTACACTGAACTTGTGCTTTCTTGTCAAGGTATTTTCAACATATCAATGAAACTATTTACTTTAGATGAAATCTACAAACAGGTTTGAAATCAGCATGAAAAAATACATTAAAATCAATAACAATATTTAAGATAGTGCGATAATCTCACAACGAAAAATGAAGTCAAACACAAAAATTACGCTAAAAAATGAGTGTGTTCAGGACTTTTTGCCACCACTGTATATATATATATATTCATTTAGGGAAAATTCCAACTAATATTATATTATTCATGTTACTCATGAATTTAGCTAAATTTTCTAGAGCTTCTAAAAAGACAGGAGAAGCCTTATAAAATGTAGAAACAAGTGACTAAAAAATCTTCTAAATTTAGTTCTTTTGATGCTGAAAACATAGAATCACTAACAATGAAAGAATGCAATTATGCTACTTAAATCCTTTCAATGCAGTCTTATACGTGATATTCATAATTTAGCTTACATCCCCGAAACTAATTTTTTGTAACCAAATTTTTTTCCTCAATACAGATTACTGACATGGTGATTTATTATCCATGGTAAAATTTCGTTAACCAAGATTATATTCTCTCTTAACACTACTAAACAAGCAGAAGAAAAGAATTACTAAATGAGTGGGGAGGTAATTAATAAAAATTAAATAACCTTAATTATAATAAAATTTGTTGTTCTTTGGAATGACAAAAGGGATCAATGTTTCAAGTGAAAGAACAATTAGTTTTGGGAATGTTCCAAAACATTTTTATCATTTGTCTTCAAGTAAAAAAAATATAATTCAAAGTTGATGATAATGCATATAATAATGAATAATTATGAAAAGAAACATAGAATCCTAGTTTAAAAAATAAGGCTGAATCAACTTCTCGCTTCTTCTAATTAGGAGATCATTTCATTAGTTAAAGACATAATTGTAAAGAGCTTTATGACACTGGAAACTTGTTCAGTATTTTCAGACATTGTTTCAAAATGGTTATGAAACATTTAATTAGGAACTTACAAACATATTTAATCAAGGCATTTATATTATTCATACCATTATTTTTACTTTAGCAATTAAAGATGCTATAAATTTTTATTACCTTCAAAAAACAATAGATACTCTTTCATCTATGGATATCATAACAAATAATGAATTAGTCTTCTCTATATTTGAAAGGTTTTTAGCAAACTTCAGTATATAGAACTTAATCACAACGGTACTTTGGTAACTGAGGTAATTCTGTTTACTATTTTCAACATTGAAAACAGTATCGCTATACTTTTAGTTGCCTTTCGTTATTTTCATAGATGGAAAACACTTGAATATGAAAAGTTTGATATATAAAATAAACAAATTAATTTGAAAATTATCAATTCGTAATACAATTATATCAACTAAATATATGCCCTATTTTAAGAGGTATATGAATTCTTGCCCTTTTCAAGAAATTGTTTCCATCTTTTAATTAACTGCTTCCTCTTACAAAAATTAAAGTGTTTCATATATATATATATAATGAAGAGGAGGATTCGAAGAAAGCATGGATGCTTTTGAAGAAACAGTTTGTATTCATTCATTTAGACCAGAAGTCGTCAAAATGGTGATCTGCGAGAAAATTCTGCTGGTCCCTAGAAAAATGTGGGTAAATGTGTGTACTTACTCATCACGTTGAGTTATGTTTTGAGATACATTGAAATATGTTTCATTTCATAACAATAATTTAACACTTAAACAATCCTATTAGTGGTCAATGGGATTTAAATTAGGAATTTACTGGTTTATGAGATCAAAAGTTTTGGCGACCGCTGATTTAGACAGCTTTCAACTCTTTACGACGAGATAAACCAAAGCCAACTTTTCTGATTTTAATTAGATTATGTATTTATTTCAATATCTGCTAAATCATCATTTTTTTAAAAAAAAATTAGGTTTTGATTGGAGAGTAATGCGTAAGAAAAGTATAACTTATCACCATAAAAGGAACTGAGAGGGCATTGGAATCTGAATGTTGGATGATCTGTTTTATGAGAGTATTAGCTTTTTAATTTTTTTGCATGAATATGTATCAGGGGAAAATAGATATTTTTCAAACGCAAACAACCTATGCACTTAGATTTGCATTATATTCACAAAAAAGCCTAAAGAATAAAAGTTTTCCAATGTATAACAAAACATCATTTTGAATTTTTAAAAAAATGCAAATTTTAAAGTATTTTTGAATTTTTCTAAACTATTTTCAATTACACAAATAGTTTAACATCTTTTACTAATACTAACTCATCATATGAAAACTTTTCTTAAAAAAAATTCTTCACATAATCCTGCCACAAATGATTCATCTACACAAATATTATTTAGTAAAAAAGTCACGTTGATTACATTCTTCATATCCTTGACGCAAAGAGGAATATGAAGGAGGGGGAAAAAACGACATTAAATCCTTTTAAGAAATTCGGATGTGAACTCTGTGATTCATTCTCCCTGAAGCTTAGAAAGTCACCAACATATCTCTCTTTTGTACCTTTCAAATCTCTTGTGCCTTATAGATGATGCATGGAGAAGTCCTTTGTACAGGACTAGTCAACCATATAGCGCTTGGTAAGAAGTAGAAGCATGGCTTAGGTTACAAGAACACGATCTGCTCTTGTCAATAGATTCGAGGAGTGACTTTTCTTATGCGCAAATACTTCCACGCTTTTTTCCCCACTTCCCTTTCGTCCCACTCATTCCTTTCATATTGTAACTCGCAAATCTTTTGTAATTCAATTTCCAATTGGTTCAAGATGAAAATGAATCAAGTCTGTAGGGGATGGTATTGTGATGAATTATAAAAGATTGAGAATTTTATTAAAGCAAAAAAAAAAAAGTTTGGTTTTGTTTTTAATATTTAAATGAGATATTTTTTATATTTTTAAAGCTTAATTTTACTGAACTAATCGTTTGAATAAGTACTGTTAAAATATTTTATTAGTAATTCTTTATTATCATCACAAATATTTCATTAGAGTTGAATGCATTACGGTAAAATAATTTCATTTTCCTTTACACTGGTCATTAAACTTAAAAATGCTGTATCTAACTGTTAACTTTTGTCAGGGTTTAAATTGTATCGTTATCCTTTTTGTAAGTTAAGGCGATATGGTACCATCTTCAAATTTTATTTTTATTTTTAATATTTGATAACTGGTTTTAATTGTATTTTATAAAGATTTATATTTAATAATAATTCCATGCAAATTTTTTTTAATTTGTTGCAAAAAGTTTGTAAAATTTAAATATTTTGAACTTTTTAAAGCATTTTCTAAATCCCTAAGGCTTTTTTAATTATCTCTCTTTTCTTTCAAATTTTTTTTTCCAAGTACCTTATAATATACTACATAAAAGTGTGCATGGGCTTTTTCTGCTGATGCTTCTTAATTCTTTATAAATTTTTTCTAATTAAACACTTCCAAAAATTCTAAAAAAAACCCATTAATTTTTATTTTGAAATTTCTTAGAAAAGGTACTAAACATGTTACAGCTAATCCCATGCACTGTTTTACGAAACATACATTTCAGAACACATATAAAAAGTTTCAAACCCATACTTCAATTATCAAAAAAGCCTTAGGATTTTGAATAACAGTATATTTACAAAAATTCAACATGGAGAAATATGAGTTTCAAGTTTTCATTCCATGAATAACATGATATAATATTCATCAAATAGTCTGAAATTTTTATGAAATACTGATTATCTTATTTAAAACTGCTTACCATAAAAAATTGCACAAATGTAGAACAATTAAACTGTATAATACTGCCATAATGAATATATAGAAAAAAAAACGAATGAAAGATCTTTCATAAAACTTTATCTTAATAATTATTAAAAAAATAAATACACACATTTCAGAGCTAATTCTATGCTTAGAGCTAATGCACAACATGTACAAAAGATGTTTATGCCTTTATTTTTATTTCCATGGTTTTAAAAGCCTTCGCAAGTTAAATACTGTACACGAATGGAAGCAAAATCAAGTAGCAATTTATAGGTAAAATATATCAAAATCTAAGAACTGCATATGTGCAATTATTTAAATAAATATCTTAAAATATTTTAATACTAAAAGAGTTGAATTGCAAACGCATGGGATATATATACATCACGAAAAAAATTGTATAAAAATGGGAGAGTTTTTCTATTTTTGCGAATTAGATTTTTAATTATCTGAGTTATCAAAATGAAATTTTATATTTGTGTTTTGAGAGCATCCGTTTTGTGTGAAGTTTTAATTTCCTTCATAATAATATAAAAAGCACCCACAACTTTTAAATCTTGACCAAATCCATTTGTTCTTCCCAGTAAACATTTCACAAACTAGAATTTTTGCATAAATTCCACAATTCTTTCTTCAAATGATTTGTTACTGCATATATAATATCAGTCTCATATACGCGCGTAGAAAAATAATTAACTAATTTTTTATCAAGCACTTTTCTAGCAGATAATCTGAAATGTCGGAGTGGTATTTGCTGTCCAGCATCAAATATTGCTCTATAACTTGATAAAAAATGCAGGTAAAGCTTTGAAACTTTGCAGGCATATTTATAAAGATTTGATGTATCAAATAAGCCAATAAAAATTTTTTCGACAGTTTAATGATTTTTAGGGTACCATATCGCCTTAAGATCGTTAATGAATGATATTTTAAAACTGAACTTTTTGCACTATTGGGTTTTTTCAACAATCCAATACGTAAATTAATCTGAAAATATCAAATTATAAAAATAAGATAATTTCTTTTAATGGCTTTATTAAAGCAGGCATTTGTGAACATCAAGTACTATAAACGATGTCGCAAATAAAAATAGAGTAAAAAATATCTTTTTTTTCTTTTAATTGGGCTGCATTTTCACAGATTAGCCTTTGCAGAAAAGGCAAGTCCCCAAGTAAGGGAGCGATTTCCTTGAGGGCACCATCTGGTGACGGCTCCCGCTACCGAATTTTGAATATTTTTGATTGATGAAAAATAATTTTTTTTTCAATTCAAGCTCTTGCCAGACGTTAAATATTACGATGATTTGATTTTTACCGAGAATACCAGAGTAAAATTGATACTCGAGCTATCTTTTACATGCCACACAATCGCAAGGCATGAGTGACTGTGATTTTTTGCATCTATAAAATCTATTGACTCCAACCAGAATTAAACCCAACCACGGGCTTTTGAAGCGGGCACGCTACCTCTAAGCCCACAAAGAAAAATATTTTAAAATATAATTTAATAAGACAAAGAGAGCATATGAGTAATTTTTAATAAACTATTTTGCTAAATATTATACCAAATCTCTATTTCATACAATTTCACTCACTCATAATTTATTTTTAATTTTTGTTTATCTGAAGATTATGCAAACTTAACTGATCATTTAAAAATTATTAGCGTCTCAAATGAACAAAAATATATCGAGTTAATAATAAATCTGAACAATAAACTTTAAAATTGTATCATTAAAATTTTACAAACTAGTTTTAAGAGAGGAAGTTATGAGAACATTTTGAATAAAAATTTGTGTAAGCATTTTATCATCAATTAAAAATATGAAATGACAATCAAGGCTAATAATAAGCTGAAGAAGAGGAAACAGAGGCCATTAAGGGCGTTCAATTTTCTCTATTTTTTACTTCCTCTTTGTTATCGGAATTACGTCAGGGAGTTACTGAGAATTTCACACATAGCGATGTTGCATTTTGTTATTTCCGTTTTATTATAAGATTAATCTGTGACGAAGAATTCTGAAATAAATATTCTTAAAAACAGAAGAGTAAAGTACTAAAAATTAAAATTTTACTAATATGCCCTTGAGCGCTGAAAGGTAACTAATCAAGCAAGAGTTATATTTTAAGATCTTAGTACATTAAACTTCAGTGCATCCAGTTTAAATAATATTATCTTTTGATACTCAAAGTAAAAGCTATTATTTTCAAATGAGATGAACGTCATATTTACTTATAAAGGTAAGAATTATCTATTAAAACTGATGTTTTAATTTAAGCATGTTTTTATCATAATTAGCACATTTAAAGGATAAATTTACTTTATTTCCTAATGAAATCATTTTAATTTATTTCTATGATTTTTCTCATTAAATATCTAAGAACTGACCAGTAATATTTTTCCGATATCAACATTTTGACCTCACAGTAAAAATTGGTCTTCATTACATCGAAACCACACAACTTATGATAATTCAAACGTTAGTCAAAACCTACAAGCAAATGAGCGATTATTATTATTATGAGCAAAGCCATATTGTTGTGCTCATTTGCTAGCAAACTAAATGAGAATGATTTTATAAATAATATAATTTATCTCATTTATAAAGATGGTTAAATGAGCATAAGGCATTATTCATATATCTCGAGCTTTATAGACGCATAATTTTTAGTTTTGTCGAATGCAACTCGAAAAAAGGGATATTATTTATATCTATTGCAATTTGTTAGAGTGATGAATTTTCAAATTCTAATTTCCCCATTATTTTGAAAATGTTTACATTTACATTTTTACAGAAGCGTTTTTATCATTTTTCTGAAACTCAAACTTTTTTTTGTGATACAAAAAGCATGTCTTAAAAAGAATGAAAACATTTTTTTTTTATTTAGAAGTAAATGTTTTGTCATTAAAAAAGGATTCTGATGTTCCGCATGATATTTTCTTTATTTTTAAAGTATCTTCTTTTGTTTCTTCGTTCACTTAGATACTTTCCAAGATTTCTGTAATTGTCGTCAGTTTCCCGCTTCTAAGGAAGCAGAATGAATAATTAAATTTTCCATTGTAAATATGATACTAAAGTTTTGTTTTGTTTCCAACTTTTTCATAAAAATTAATTCTCTCTCCGAAAATAGTTCCGTTGAAGTACAATTGCAAACAAAGGCATCACAATAATGAAAACAGAAACAATCACAAAAGTACGATTTGAAAGCGACTCGTCAATTTTTCCGAAAACTAAGCACATATGAAAACTCAATTTTATTTCCAATCAAATATTTTATTTTTACAGATTAAAGGAAGTGAAACAAATGAAGTTAAGAGTAATGTAAAACATAAATAATGGGAAAGTTCTACTTAGAGTTCAAAATTATGATTTAAATTAAAGATACAGATGCATAGCGCACATAAAAAGATATATATATATATATATATATATATATATATATATATATAAACCCTTACTAAATAATTAATTGAGGGAGGATTGTTATTTTACATAGCAATAATTTTTGAAGTCGTTTTAATCAACAATATAGCTTCTGTGATTGTATTATTGATTAATAAATCAACCAGTGTAATTAAATGAATAATTATATTGATACTTAGGAATAAGAAGCACACACATATGACTACTTTCTTACTCTTCTTATAAGATTTTTAAGAATCTATTTTCAGTTAAGTAGTTATATTTACTTTTTTTTTAGTTTCTAAATAAAAAGAAAAGTCTAAGTTAATAAATAAGAAGAAAAAGTAGGGAGACCGAAAAGAAAAGCATTTACTATATAGATAGAAGTTATTTATGAATTATTATAGCAATAGCTGTGATTGGATAGTTTTAGGAAATTTAAAGACATTATAATAAAAATACTGAACACACACACACACAATTAAGTTATCTTACAGATATGTCAGACTTCAAATGATCGAAGCTAAGCATTTTATTAATTTTTACACGAAATAGCATTTTTGCAAATAAAAATGTGCAACACATTTATCATATAACCAAAAAGTTAGGTTATTCAAAAACTAAGAATTCTGAATTCTCTTAAAAAATCGATTACTTACTTTTGACCACATACAAGTACCACGAAGCAATTACCTAATTTTCTATTGCTCTATTCCAAACTCTTAAGCCAGTATTTCTCTTTGAATTCGAGGAAATTTCTTCATTTTTTATTTGAAATTGAAAATAGTGACCGGAAAAAAAATCCCTTTTTTAATACGAAAAGAAAAGAAACCTAGCTTTTTCAGATAAAAAAAAAAGTCTCTGTTTAGTAAAAGAACAGCTCTCTAAGAAAAAAATGTAAAGAACTGAAGCAAAAAAAGAAGTATAGAAAAAAAAATGTTAGAAAATGCCCATTGTTGAGAATATTCCCCTACGCTCCAAGTTTGTATTAATATACTACATCTGTCACTTCATAAGAATAAAACACCTAGGGAGAAAAGAGACAAAAATATTAAAAATAAATACTTTGAATTATTTCGTAAGATGCAGGCTGTGGGTATTTGTAAAACCTTTATATTTATTCTTATTCGTACGATTTAAATTGAGGTAAAGTGAAGCGCTTATATTCCAAACTACAACGTATATGTAGTTTTAATTCTATATATCTTTTCAATAATTATTTCAGTTTTTTTGCATCAGTAAAAAATTGTAGAGCGCTGAATAGTGACATACTGAAATAGTGTGCAAGAGTATTATTAATGTATTTTTTTAAATATAAATTATCGAATTTTTCCCCCTGCATTCATCATATGAAGCATATATCCAAAATAAATATTAATGAACAAATAAAGCTGGTTGAAAAATAAAAACAAAAGTTTATATTCTTTATTCCTTCCAAATAGTTTAAAGTGCATTCGAAATGTTCTAAAATATAAAGATAGCAACGCTTGGAATTAAGAAATGCAAAAAAAAGAAGAAAAAAATAAATAAATCCGAATTGCTGTAGAGAGGAAGGGATTTCTTCGAGTTTTTACGGTGTTTAAGTGGACACCTTAAAATTGGGCTCTCTATTTATATGTAAGTGTACAAGCACACAGGCACAGACTTCCACTCTAAGTCAACTTCAAGATTTTGAATTCTGATAGATTTAACGTGCATCATCCCTCTAAACGGGTATCAGGACTCGAACCTGTGTTTCAGCACCGTCAGTCATTAGTTCGTGACTGTAACCACCCCGCTACTTTGGACACGCACGGGATTCCTAAAGGAACAACGGGGTGCATCAAAATAATGTTATGACATTTTTTTTTCTTATGAAATATCAATAATAAAAAAAAATGAAAACCATGAAATTGCTAATTTATGAACAAAACATATAAATTATGATGGTTTACATTTTACCCTCATGAACTGTCACATAATTTTATGTGGATAATGACTTTAATTATTATACACCTTAAGAGTTTTTCTGATTTAGAAAAACTCTCTCCCAATAGTTTTAATGTAACATTATTTACAATCATCCAAATAAAACGAGATACTGAAACATCAAAATTTTTACTCTTTCCTTACTTTTAATAAATGTTTATTAATTATTTTTTTATTCATTTTTTAAAGTAATTGGATATCAAAATTAAAATATCAACAATATTGTAAGTATGCTTTTTATTGAGATATAAAATGGAATATATAAGTGTTATTGCATTATATATATACATGACAGGCCCCCAGGCAAAATGAGGAGAGCCTCATATCTAAAGTAACTTCTTTACTATTCTTCCAACATATTAAATAAAACATGGCAGCCCTTTGGCACGCTATCGAGTAGAATAAAAAAAACGAGTCTTAAAGTAGTCGCATATGATGTGTAACATCTGATTTGTTATCGTGGTAAATACGCAATAGTGACTTTATAATCCTGAAAAAAATGAATCGGGTATGACTGGAAATAATTTTCTATCGAATAATTATATCTTTAATGAAAATTTTATTTAATTAATACAAGGAGTAATTCAGTTTTTTAACAAAAATATTTATTCTTGTTTAATTTGGGGAAGAGCGAAGACAATAGATTTATGAAAACTAAAGTATGACACATATACTTGTGATTTCAAATCGTTGAAAAACGGCGTCAATAACAGTACCACTGTTAGTTGTCGAAACATTTCGATTTGTGTTCATTTCGAGCTTGAGTTCATCTTTCAGAAAAGTTATGAGTGGCTCAGCTTCTGGCAAACTGAAGTTAACGTTAAAATCACCACTCAAAATCATGGGAAGCGAGTGATAGTTTTTTTTAAAAAAAAGAGCAGAACCACCTTCGGTATACGGTAAAAGTGCAAAATGCAGGAAATCTCTAATTTTTTTAACTGTTTGATTCGGAGAAATGTATGCGACCACCAAAATGACTGTTTGTCCATTTTCAAATAAGCATTCTGCCGCACATATGTCCCCAATATATTGACCAACCATACCCAGAGCTATGAAACAATGTTTTATATTTATATCTCAATTATGGGAGAAATTATCGCAAGTTCAACTTGCTTGGTGGTCAACGCGCGAGGACCCCGGTGCACGGCACCACCTAGCCCATTGGTAGTTACGCCACTGTACTTTATTAAATTTATATAAGATTTTTTTTTGTTACATGTCTTAAAACCTTTTTAAATAAAACTTTTGAACAGAATCGGAAATAAAGAACTGTTCTGAAATATTTCAGGAAAGAGAATAATTTAAATCACATTACACTATTCATTCCATTATTCTTTTTAATTTCTCTTTTTATTAAACTGTTTAAAAAAGGATTTTGATGTAATTTAATATTGAGGAATATCACATAAAATTATTTTGAATGAATAGAAATATATATATATATATATATATATATAAAGGTTTCTGTCTTAACTAAAACTGATATTTTTATAAAATTAATTACTGTACAAAATTTGGAATATTCCTTATTTCGTACTCATTGAAGATATTTAATTATCATTGTAGATCTATAACAAATGAAAAACTGATGTTCCTCAGACAGAAACGAAACAGCGTAAAAAAAGCAGTTTCTTTGTATAACTAGAATGTCCGCCAGTTTTTATGTACGTGAACCATGGGTTGGGCAGTAAAAGAGGGGTCAGTTGTCATATAAATAGTCTTAAAGCTGGTTGTAAACTGGACCCTGAAAGAACAAAAATAGAATGGGAAAGAAGGGGGGGGGTTCCTTTCTCGAGCTCGGATTGCACTTGGAAACAAACAGAATATCTCTCTCAACTGTTGTAGAAGAGGCCTGTATGATTCTGTGATACCATTTTCTTTCATCATGACAGCTGTCAGAACATAATCATCAGAAAATGGAATAAAGTAAACGTAAATTTGGAAAAATAATAGCATGAAAAAAAAATGTTTATTTCAAAGTCGAGAAAATATAGAAAATTAAGAAAAAAAGGCATATAATTTATCTTTTATGAAGGAACTATTTACCTTCGATCATTAAGACCAGCACTATACGAGTACTTGGCCTTTCCTTTCGAAACGCCCATTCCCCCTCCCAAAAGAGGGCGCTTTCATTGCTTTAAAGTTGGGATTCCTGTCTACGAGACCCTAATTGCTACTAAATTTGGACCCCGAGACGAGGCTAGCGAAGAGACACCCCCAAGGCGCTGAATTGGTCAAATCAAACAGCGCACTCTTCCCCCGACTTCCTGTCAAGCATTTACGTCCCTTTTCACGAAATCACTCCAACAAACATCCAACAACCGATAGTAAAGATGTTACACATCAAAAACAACATTGCAGCGCGGAGTCAGCAGATACTTTAAGTTTACGCTCTCTTTTTTACGTCAGCGCTCGCTCTAACTTTAAGTAGTCTTATTTACCTTGAAATGACTACGCGATAGTAAAGAGTTCGCTCTATTTCTATTTATTATTTACTTAATTTCAAAGTTAAACTTTCCAGACTTAATAAACATATACATATAAAAAAATTTAAAAAATAAAGAGATTTTTTTTAAAAAAAATTCAAAATAATTTTATAACATCGAAAATTGCACAAAATTTAATACCCATATTTTACCCGTTTCCTTAATTAAATTTCGAGGAATCTGTAGTAGAAAACGGTACTATAAAGGGATTATAAGCAATATAATAATTGAAACAGATTATTGATTGCCTAATCCATCGAACAGACTTGATATGTAAGTCTATACTAGTAGTATGTTAGACAAAGCTATCTCGCTGCTTAGCAGTCTGTGAATAATTATCGTTATTTACGGCGACTAATTGCGTCTGAGTTTACAGTCATTACTCTGTCATTACAACAGAGCAGGTCTCCCGCTTGTCTGCTTGCAATGAAGTTAGAATTTCACTGCCGTATTTCTCCACTCGCCTGCGCCAAGTCACAATCATTCTAGAAAGTCCTTACAAAACCGGAGAAACTCTCATTTCTGAAAATATAAGCCGGTGTTTCCAACAGAGCGTGTTCCCCTTTGACCCAACGGAATAAATTGCATCCCTCTCGTTCTCCTGGCTCATATTCCTGCAGAAAAGCTAGTCCTTTGGCTTTTCCACAGGTTGCATTGCTGTCTGCATCCAAAGAGGATTACCGGGACGAGGTATTCTAATAGTTAATGGAGTTTCGGATGTTTTCTAAAGATATATTTTTGCGTTTGCTCAAGCGTTCCGAATATCAGGTTGGATATGGATGGAAAAGCAGGTTGTTTATGGAGGGAGGAAAGAGCTTTTTATCTTCATTTCCACAAGAAATATCCAAGGCTAAATGGAAAAAAATATTATTTCAGCGGGTTAAAATATGGATCAAGTGCCGAGTTGAGTTGTATGATTTGCTCGATTTCTTATTCAATGTTTAGCTTTCAAAGAGAATTATGTAATGGAAATGGAAGGGAAATTAGTTGTTTCAAGAAAGTTTTGGAGGGGGTAGAGATTATTTGTAGAGTGCTAAGAAAAAACAAATTAAAACATGGCCTTTTTAAAATGAATAACTTACAATGTGTTAAAAATATAATACTTTTTTATTTTTAATATTAACATATTAACTAAGAAATAAAAGTTCTTTGTAATAATACAGAATGTTCAGTTACTAAAACATATAAACTAAACTCAGTGCCGCAAGAGTGCATGAGGGCCAAGGTCTACTATGCCCATCTCAGTATTCATGACCTTGAGTACTAATGTGCATTAACAGATGTTCTGACCTAAATATCAGTCTGATGAGAAACCCCCAGAGTTTAATTCCTAAGCATTACTCATTTATCCATCCACTGATGGGATGAAAGGTTGAGTCGAGCTTGCCCAGCCGAGGATTTGAACCCCGGACTTGCGATGTGGAAAGGCGATATACTATCATTCAGCCACCGGTTTCTGTTAAAACATATAAACCACCTTTTTCCCTTTTAATTGAATTTCTTGTCGTATTATTATCTACAGTCGACTCTCGAAAATTCAAACCTTTGATAATACAAGCATCTCGATAATTCAAAGTATATGCTCAGTCCCTAGAAAAACCCTTGATATTTCGAACTAAAACAGTAGGTTTTTGTTCACTCAATATTTCGAAATAAAATATATGGCTGGCCAGACTACAAAACACAATAATTCGAACTGATCTTATAAAACTCTCGACAATTCGAACACTCACTAACACATGTACAGTCTTGTAGCAAACAGGTTGGAGCTTACAAGTTTTGCGTTGTTTTGTTTCTGCGTGTCTCCCCTGACACGTAGCCCCTTTGATGACCATCTGTCTACTACCCCTTTTTTGTGTTTTTGTGTTCCTACTTTTATTGCTTTCTTTCAAGTGACAATAGACCAACCGCACATATTATCTATCAGCCGTTCGCTTAACACGAGGCATTGCTACACATGTGTTCAGAAAGGATGGTCCGGTATTGTGAAAAAGAGATGCGTAGCATTGTGTATGAATGTATTGAATGTATTCTTTTAATACAGGACTTTTAACTCCTGTAGAATATTTGTACTCTATAATATGTTTTTTTTAAAAATACTTTAAAGTAATTTTATACATATGTACATTTTTTTTATTACATAGTTACAAATTTAAATGTGTTGGATAAAATCTCTCTTCGTGTATTTTGGGAATTTTTTTCTACCCTCTTGATAATTCGAAGTTTTTCATTGGTCCCTCCAACTTCGAATTATCGAGAGGCGACTGTATTTTATACTGGTGTTCTTGCTTGCATAGTTCTATATTTCATATTTTTTTAACAGCATTTAGTCACGAATAAGAATTTATGTTTCACGCTTTGTTATGCTTTAGCATAAATTATACTAGTACTATTCAAAAGTTCCCGAAATGAAATGAGTCCCCTCCCCGATGAAATTTTTGCAGTAGAGAGACTACAATAACGTTTCTGCGCGTTATTGCATTCTTCCCCTTTTCTAAGAGAAGTTTGTTCCAAATCAAGTGATCGATGGGTCGCCACGGCGTCGTAGTTTGTAGGCAGATGTATTTAGTCGTCAGTGATTGAAAGAAATTGTATTTGATGAGTGAGTAATGGATATTAATTTTTGAGTTCGTTTGGAAAAAAGAGGTACAGGAACTTATGAAATTTTGCTGGTGTAAGGATGTGGTACATTCTCGCGAATGCAAGCTTTTGAGTGGCATCGACGTTTCAGAGAAGGCAGGAAAAGTGTCAAAGACGACAAAGGACGTCCTCAGACTTCCCGCACCGCTGAAGAAATTTGAAAGGTTTCTGCGGCGGTAGGTAAGAACAGGCTTCAAACAATAGCAGATTCAGTTGGGATATTCTCGACCACATGCCAATGGATACTGACTAAACATCTTAACAAGCATAGGGAGTGTCAAACGTTAAAGGAAGACCAATCTGCAGATGAAGTTTAAAGTGCTTTGCAAGTTGAATTAAATGGCGTGGCTAAAAATGGATTCCAGAAATGTTTCGATGACCTTTACAAGCCTTGGCAAAAGTGTGTTGATACTCAAGGGTCTTATTTCCAAGGAGAATTTGTTTCAGCAGTTTAATTTTTTAACTTATAGATTCAGTCCGGGAACTTTTGAATCTACTACGTATAAAGTTTATCATGTTTTTAAAAACATTTTACATCAAAATTTAATTCAGATTTATCAAGTAATTTCTTTTTAATTGCTAAATTATTTTAGAGGATTGCTTAAGTAAGAACATTTTATGAATTTACTCGTTTATTAAGATAAATAATACGTAATTTATAGCTTTATATACCTTTAAATATAATCTGAATTGCTTATTATTTACATTCAAGTTAATGCCATGCTATGGAAGCACAAATTAATCCCATGAAACCTTTTTTTAATAAAACGAAATAGAGAATAATAAACCAAACGTATTGCCCTTATTAAATGCACTAATTTAAGTGGTATTTTATTTGTTATTACTTTGATATTATAAATGATTCCGTTGAACGCTTTGTTACATTAAGACAGCTATTAACAGCATTATTGATTCATTTTCTATGCAGCAATTTAATATTTTATATCACCTATATTTGTGTTTCATTAGTTTCAACTTTACTTTTTGCGTAATACTTTGAATATCTGTTGTTTTATCAGCACAATAAAGGTACTTTAAAATTTAAATATGAAATTTTTAGGTATCAGCAATACAAATTAATGGTAATACTCCGAAGGCATATTTTTAGTCTCACAATGCTCAAACTATATGTGGTATATTCAAAGTACGTCTCAAATTCATGTAATAAATTAGCTGTATGCTTCGAAATTTTTAAAATCTAACATGTTCTAAAAGTTAAGAAAACAATGCGGATATGTAAAAAAATTCCTCTCGTGTGTAATTAATTTAAACAATTATTAGTTTTTTCATGATAAAAAGAATGCATCAGTCGCACTGAAAATTGCTTACATTATTAATTATAGGATAATGAGATATACTATGCATGATCATACATGTATGCATGTTAAACGTTTTCGTATAAATTTATCAATGCATTAAAATTTATATCTAAATAAATACATACCCAAACGATTACATTTATTAATTAAACGTATGGCATTAATAGCGTGTACAAACGTATAACATTAATAGCGTTCATTTCTTTTATGCGTATGTAAAACACATTAACGACTATATAACATCATTATTACTTTAACATCTATAATATTTTTCTAAAAGTATTTCATTCTGATAATTGTGAAATACTTAAATATTTTATCTATTTATTTGTTTTATTTTAAGAAAAAAAACTTATTTTCTTTCAAAGAATTTCTTGATCATTTTTTAATGAAAACAAACACTATATCACTTTGTTATATTAAACAGTAATGTCATACTGTAAAGTAATATATAATAAAATGAGTTCAAAAACTGATAGTAGATAAATTGCTGATATCTATGAACATACGTATGGTAAGTAAAATAATAGTTAAAGGGGGAAATGAATATCTCATACAGAAATTTATTGTAAAAATTATTATTTTGAGCATTTGGAATTGAGTAGCATTTTTTCTGATTATTAAAACATTAAAAATAAATATTTGTGGGCAAGCATAATTTATGTACAAGCTTGAGCCTCTCATTTTATTTTATTATCATAATTATTATATACAGTCGACTCTCAATAATTCGAAGTTCAAGGGACCAATGAAAAACTTCAAATTAAGAACAGTTTGAATTATCAAGCGGGTAAGAAATCAAGCGAATATTTTCCTAACCTATTTCAATTTTAAGTTATGTAATAAAAAAAAATTGTACATATGTATAAAATTACTTAAAATTTTTTTATGAAGTACATATTATGCAGTAAAAATATTAAACAGAAGTAAAAAGTCCTACATTAAAAGAATACATTTATGTAGTGATTCTCGAACAGGACTCTTTCACGCCCCCTTAAATCTCTTCCATGCCTTATTGGAAATAAAATCGTTTTGCATCCGGTTCCATCAGACAATGTCCGCAACACCATTGGTTCTTCAAGGCAAGGTCCAGTCTGGTCCATGCCCAACTTGCTTAAGTCACATAGATGAGCCATAAATCGTTATGTCAGTTCGAAGTAAAAAAATACATATTCGGGAAGGAGTGTCCGTTATTGTGAAGCATCTCTTCTTCACAATAACGGACACTCCTTCCCGAACACACGTGTAGTAAGACCTCGTGTTAAGCAAAAAATATGGAAGGCTAAGAACAGGTGCGACAAGAACTGTCCATTTGAAGAACGAAATCAATAAAAGTGTCTTTTACCCTGAGGAACCAAGAACACAAAAAAAGTGGTAGCAGACAGATGGCCATCAAAGAGACTACATTACATGAGAGACACGCAGAGACAATACAACACTAAACTTGTAAGCTCCAACCTATTTGCCAAGGACTGTACATGATAATGAGTGTTCAAATTTTAAGAGTTTAATAAGATAGCTTCGAATTATCCCGTGTAGTAGTCTGACCAATGACCCATCCTTGAATGTACTAAAACGTACTGTTTCAGTTTGAAATATCAACAGTTTTTCTAGGGACTGAGCATATTCTTCGAATTAACAAAAGTCGACTGTATATATATAAATATAATCCTTTATTTTTTATATGTTTTTTAAAATGTAGTTTCATTATTTCTTAGCTTTGTTGGAAAATCAATTTTGTCCCTTATTATTTTATATTATATTATATTATATTATATTATATATAGTAGAACGTCGTTTATCGGAATCAATTGGGACCGGACACCGATCGGATACGCGATTGTTCGAACAATCGAAAACCGAATGCGATCCATACAGTATATGAAAATGGACACTATACGAACATTGAAAATCATCCTATGCGGGAAACGTGCTTAAAGAAAAAGCAAAATAGGTGCAAAATGTCGCTATTTTACCTTTATTGTAGAAAATAACCACTTATTTTTGGCTGTACCATCGTACATCTTCGATTCTTCACTGCAAGATGCCAAAAAAGAAAACTGGTTCGGATAGTAGATGCTTTGGATAATAAATGTTCGGATAAACGACGTTCTACTGTATATAATATATATATATATATATATATATATACACATATATATACATATATATAACATATATATATACACATATATATATACACATATATATATATATATTTATACATATATATATACACATATATATATACTCATATATATATTTATACATATATATATACACATATATATACACACATATATATGTGTGTGTGTGTGTGAGCGCGTGTAAGTTATGATTTTCATAACTATGTTGATTGCAGGAAACATTTTCCTGACAAAAGACAATTCGCAAACATTTATTTGCTACTGTTATCTTTCAAGTGTACTTATCGTTTTTGGAAAATGTGAGTAAACAATTATTATCTAAAAAAAATTTCTTAAATAAAAATTAATAAATAAATAATTTAATCATTGAAATTTTTAAAATTAAGTTTATTTAAATTAAAAAAATTAATTTAAATTAATGTAGTTTCCATGGAATCTCAATAATTTAAATAGACTAATCGTCTAAATATATTTCTAAGCAGTTAAGTTCATTCCAAATCCACAGTTGTCCCTACTGAATGACTTAATTATAATTAATACATGTTCACTTGGTGTAGCTTTCCCGGAAGTTTAATAACTAGAAAGTAACATTACCACGCATCCCATTAGAAGAGTCCAGACATGTTTCAGTCACCAAATAGAAAGTAACTCTCCACAATATTACACACACACATCGACTCGTATTCCCCATTCCCAATAACAAGAAACCTGAGAGCCTAACCAACCGGATATCCAATCTCAATCTATTCCGGACCACTTTCCTGTACCCTCAGTTCTGGCTATCGAATGGAAGGAATGACATGGTTCCCGAACTTTCCAATGCGCACTTCTCATTAGCATACGTTTAAAGCAATGTGGAAGGTCCTTGGGAGTCCACTGCAATAATTACCATTAGAATGCTATTAGATGTTGTAGCCTTGTGCGATGTGGTAGTGAATAATGACTTGGCGCCGCCACGAGGACCTGTCATTGTCCTACCCCTGCCGTGTCCATACAGGCAGGACATGTTGATCAGTTGGGATTGGTCTCGGAAATTTTGTTAGCAAAATAGGTGGACTTTTGGGATTCAATTTTAAGTCTTGTTCCGGATGTACGTGTTTGATTGGTCCATTTCTGCTTAGAGTTTGTGATTGGACGAGGTGGAAATGATACTCGTTTTCCTTTCCTAAGAGACTTAGATATAGAGATGGGGATATGTTTAAATGATACTAAAGATATTTAGAGTTTGATCCAAACTTTAAACATTTGCTGATTTTTTTTTAAAGTTGACTAAAATTTATTGATAAAGTATTGATATGTTTTAAGTAAATATTTTTATTTACATTTATTTATCGATATACTAAGAAAAATATTGATATGGTTTTATGGAATATGTATAATATTTTAAATTTCAAAGGCTTAATACTATACATGTAAATCATTTAAATGTTGTTAATCTTTTTTATGAAACAGTTAAAAACAGAAAAACGCTTAGTGAATTCAAAAACTATTCATTTATAATTTTTAAAGTTATTCTTAAATTTTGAGCTGTGTTAAGGATTATGAATTTCATATTTAAATTGTTATGCATGTGTTTTAAAAAGCAAAACACTTTAATTAATGAAAATATTAACTTTTTTTTATTTTTTTTATTCCGATGGAAATGACGAAATATGCCATGAGCTATATTTTAACATAATTAACAACTGGAATTATTGATTAAAACTTTTATTTCAAGTTTTAGCTTTATTAAAATATCTAAAATAAGAAAATATTAAAAAATATTTTAAAATTAAATGATATAATTTTAAAAAATAGAAAAAGAAAATATCCATTAAATTATAGCATTTCTAAATTGTAGGCCGCGGTAGCCAAGTGGTCTAGGCATCGGATTGTGGTTAGCGTGTCATGAGTTCGATCCCAGTACCACTGAAGACCTGCCGTGTAGGGGAGTGATGCACATTAAATCTGTCGAGAGCTCAAACGTCCTCCCGTTGGTGTGGTGTGGTAGTTAGGAGAGAGGGGTACCAGCTCAGGTGTCGTCCGCGTCACTTGACCATGGTTCAAAATTACGCGGACCGTCCCCATAAGCCCTCGTGTAGATGAAGAGTGGAAGTTAATATTCACTCACTCATTTCTAAATGGTACTAGTACATCTTTGTATATTTAAATTAATTTTGCACTTCTAACGTTCATGAAATATATACAGTTTCACACACACACACACACATGTTCAAGTTCCATTTTTAAATTTTACATATTACAATTCCATTTTGATAAGATTATATCAAGCGTAAATTCTTTTATTGCGAAACCCATTCTAAATGATGTTGAAGTTATTTATAAAATATTTCACTAGTTTATTCAAGAAAATTAAATGCATAAATTAATCAAAAACAAAAAATATATAGACATATAAAAAAAAAAAGTTTCAGTACTCATAAAACACGATTGCAAACAGCCATTATTTCAGCTAAAAAATCTTGTTTGAGTAAAAATACTATTTACAAAAGGTCTTCTTTCTGTCTTGAGGAAACATGCAACTTTTATCAAAAAAAAATAATATATGTACTCACATAGACTAACTTTTTAAGAAAATATCAGTAAAGCTGATAAGAAGTAACCATTTGAATAGATTTATGTAAAAGTTCACATAAATTATTTAAGCAGAGCAATAAATTGTAATTAAGCTCAGGTAATGGGGAATTGAAAGTACTATTTATGTCACAAGGCAAAAAATTAAGGTTGTGCATGATATTGACGACAGAGATACCTAATTAGAAACTTTTATTTAAAAAAGAGCCTTAACATGAATACTTATTTGCATGAATAAATATTAATGTTAGGGCTAAAATTATGTGTGGAATAAATACTAATACAAAAATATACATATTTAATTCTCATATTTCCTCCGAAATTATAAATATTTTAAAGCTACAAAGTTTTTAGCTTTAGCATACAGAATTAAAAATCCACATAACACTGTTACATAAGGAACAAAAGGTAAAACATCCAAAAAAGTGAATTGATTTTAAAAGTGTATGTGTAGTAACACAGTTTGTGTTATTTTCTATACACGATCATGGCAAATATACCATAATTTTTTTTTTTAATTTACATTTTTTTTTCAAACGAGAGACTAATGTTTTAAAAATGGATGATGACATCCTTAATATCAAAATTA